>CAIGRQ010198840.1:0-16531 GCA_903798375.1 Fraxinus sp. D2006-0159 | reverse complement strand
AAATGTGAAACCCATATAATTTCAAGTTTCTTACCTTAGTTTGCTCAAAAATAGTATTGGTCTGAAATTTTATTCGTAACAAATATTATTATTAAAGACCCGGGATCTTTTTGTCTCCGATTTGGTGTGGCGCTGGTGGTCAAGGCTGTGTTAGGTGTCGGCTGAAGAGGAAAAGAGCTTTTGATATATTAGGTTAGTCTTGATATTATTAGATATAAACTAGGATTATTGAGTAATAATAATATATATGTAATATAAAATTAGAAATTGACAAAACTATTGAATTTTGCATATTTGAATTTTTCAGATTTTTTTATTTTTATATATTTTTTTGCCGGTCCGGTTTGGTTTTAAACTGTAATTAAAATTCTCAAACCTAAACCAAACCATTTTTGACCGATTTGGTTTGGTTCAAAACTATTTCGTTGACGGGTCCACGGCACCAAACCGATAGTTTCTAAAATACGATTTCGGTTCGATTTTTGCTTACTGCCCTAGATAATCTCGATCCTTGACACCTAAATTCGATGAGGGTTTNTTTTTATTTTTTTATTTTTATATATTTTTTCGTCGGTCCGGTTTGATTTTAAATCGCAATTAAAATTCTCAAACCTAAACCAAACAGTTTTTGACTAGTTTAGTTTGGTTCAAAACCATTTCGTTGACGGGTCCACGTGGCGCCAAACTGACAGTTGCTAAAATACGATTTCGGTTCGATTTTTGCTTACTGCCCTAGATAATCTCGATCCTTGACACCTAAATTCGATGAGGGTTTAGATAGTATAGGGGCCCACTTAGAATAGAGAAAACTGGATAGACTTTTAAAGTCTAAACCCCTGTTTGATGGGGATTAAAATCTTGTTATTTATTTAAATCAAGATCAATAATTAATTTTAATTATATATCTAATGAAATTCGTAAGTTTTAAATCATACATTTCATCTACATTTATCAAAATCTGATTTTAATTCACACCAAACAAGACCAAATATACGAAGGTTGTTTCTATTCTTGAAGTGCAACAAATCGTAAAAATAAATAAGGGCCCGATTGATTCTCATTATTGTATAATAAGAATGAAAAATATAGTCATTATTGGACCCTACACAAGAGATAGAAATTCAAAATTGATGACTTGATGTGATTGATAACGGTTATATTTTTCATTTTTATGGATGAAAAATGAGAAACAAATGGGGGCTAAATAAATAAAATTAGTAGTCGAACGAGAGCTTGCCCTTGTTTAGTAGTATTTCAGTCAATTTCTATTAGCTAGTTAAACATGAAAATTGTGATTCTCGCGCAGGCCCAATAAGTCGCGGTAGTACAACTAATCCACGAAATGTCCAAATATTGACGCAAATGACTAATCTAACTCATTCAAACTTCGTATAGAGATTATTCTCTTCAATTTATGGTCTCAAACGAAATTTGAAAAACTCATTCAAATAGATTTAAACTTTTTATTTAAAAATTTAGCACTTTCATTTCTTCTATATTGAAAATTGAGAGCTTGTTTGGTGCACATTTTGGAGTAAGAATGCATTTTTACTATTGATGTGATGAGAAATATGTGGTTGAAAATGAAGAAAAGGTTATTGATGTAATAGAAAATATTATTTTATTGAAAAATGTGCAGTTAAATAGGAGTAGAAGAATGAAAATGAGAAAAATAATGTGGCTAAAACAGGGGCTGAGTCATTCTACATATTTTCAAAAATGGCATAAAACTCTCTCGATAGAAGAGAATTATATTATTAAATGACATATCAGGATTATCATCACTATCTAAACACCACATTTTTCCAATATCAAGATTATTGCTTGAGAACCATCGGCTTTGACATTAAGAATCAAGAATTAAGTTCTCAGTAGAATGGAACCATTTGATTCTCAAAGAAAATGAGGGTCCACAAATATTGATTTGGTAGTAAGTTGATATTCTATCTTTAAAAAGAAACAAGTCAGTATTTAACGCTATATTATAATTACACAAACAATCTTCAATAATGATTATTGACGTAAAATTATCTTGTAGTCCGTATTCAAAAATTATGAATGAATTTGTCAATGCAACAATAGATCAGGGTCCAATATTCAAATTTTCATTTCAATCTGTATTCTATGTTCTACGTAGAAACTTGCGAATGAATTTGTCACATAGGCTTATTAGCACAAAACGTCCATAACGTTTCATTGCGGAAAACGTTATTTTCACCTATTTGTAGTGTAAAATTATCAATATACCCTCCTATATAAACAAAAGAAAAAATATAAAGATTAAATTGCAATCTTACTCCTAAATTTTTTTTTTTAAAAAAATACAAATGAGTCCAAACTTTATAAAAATATTGAAAATAACAAAAAAATTCAATCTCTCTTCTTCTCCGCCACCTTCCACCTCCTCTACCCAGCGCCGTCGCCGCCAAAAAAACTACATCCTTTAGCCCACAATTTTATATTTTTATCTTTAAAAGAAACAAGTTAGTATTTAAAGCTATATTATAATTACACAATCAATCTTCAATAATGATTATTGACGTAAAATTATCTTGTAATCCGTATTCAAAAATTATGAATGAATTTGTCACTGCAACAATAGATCAGGGTCCAGTATTCAAATTTTCATTTCATTCTGTATTCTATGTTGTACGTAGAAACTTGCGAATGAATTTGTCACATACTAGAAAACCTTAACTGGAAAATTGCAGCAAGAATTTGATCTTTTGCAAAACGCGCAAATAGATCCAAAAATCATCACAAACATTTGGTAAAATAAGCCTCACAAGAAATATTTTGAATTTATGGACCATTAACAGACAGGTGTAAATGAAAAAAATATATAAGTATTGTCCATTATTCCAGTAGCTTCTATTAGTTAACTTATCCAGGAAGTAAAAAAATGAAAAATAAAATTGAACACATTCGGCAAAATCATACTCCTAGATTCCGGGCCCACTTAATTTCAATGGCCCGGATTGAGGCTTCCCTCTTAATAAACTGCATCACAACTCTTGCAAGATTCACACACTCATCTGACACAACCTTCTCTGTATCTACATAATTTCTGTGAATTTCTCTAGGGTTTGATTATCTACGATGGCTGATCATCACGATGAAGAGAAAAAGGAGGAATCGTTGAAGGAGAAAATATCCGACAAATTTCAAGGCCATGATTCATCGTCATCAGACGATGAGGTCGAGAAGAAATCATCTGTTAAGGCAAAGGCTTATCGACTCTTCGGAAGAGAGAAATCTGTTCATAAGGCACTTGGTGGTGGCATACGTATGTAATTATCTCTATCACGAGTTTTACATTTTTGGGGTTTTGTTTCTTTGTGAAATTAAGAAAATTTTTGTTTGGAGTTTTTTTTTTTTTTTAATATGAAATCCCAATTTTATTTTGTGGTTTAAAGAAAAAGTTTTAATTTTTTTCGTGATTATCCCTAAAAATATAAGAATTTTAATTTTCTTGTTTCATTTCGGAATCTGAAACTATGCGCCAAATGCTAATTTTATTATTATTATATTTCTGTTTCTGGAATTTTCTTGGTCTGTCAAGGGATTGAATATTTTTTGGATTACGAGTAAAAATTTATTTTGACTAAGGATTACTTTCAGAAAAAGTATGTGGAATCAGAATTTTCGAATCACTTGGAATTGAATATTGTTTTGTGAGACTTTATTTGTTTGTCTTGAGGAGGAAAATTAGTGACTTTTAGTAACTTTTCGAGGGCAGGTAGCTTTTCACTTAGGTTGGTCCTCATCGGCATTTATCATCACTAAGGCAAGCTTGCTGGGTCTGCCTTCCTTTCTGTCGGCTTCGGCCAGATGTGGTCTTTCTAGTAAAAGTTTTTAAAAGAGATAAATAGGGTCTTCCTTGAGTTCTATATATAGCTGATTTAGTCTAACAAATTACAATCAATAACTATATATATTCGGGATCGGCTATGTGAAACAAATAATGAAAAATAAATTGATTTTTAGATGTTCAATTAAATAAGTTATGCAAATGATTGAGTTGAGAATTTTCTCGTTTGTCAGTGGCTGATGTGTTTCTATGGAGAGACAAGAAGGTTTCGGCCGGAGTATTAGGTGGGGCTACTGCTATATGGGTTCTATTTGATGTTCTCGAATACAATTTGCTCACTTTAGTCTGTCATGGTTCAATACTTGCTCTGATAATACTGTTCTTGTGGTCAAATGCTTCCACCTTCATCAAGAAGTAAGCCTGTCTGTTCTGATTTCAAACTACGTCTTTCGTAATATTACGTACAATAAATGTATGAATTATACGTTCTGTGTCTGTTTTCTTTTCGGTCAGATCCCCGCCCCGTATCCCGGATGTAAATATCCCGGAGAAGCCTGTTCTGAAGTTTGCATCTGCTTTGAGGATTGAGATAAATCGTGCATTTTCAACACTAAGGGAAATTGCATCAGGAAGGGATTTGAAGAAGTTTCTATCTGTAAGTAGCTTGTCTACTTAAATTTGGGAGCAATAACTAACTTATTACTAAATTTACTTACCAGCTACTATGTTTTCTTCTCACGTTCTTTATTCTGTTGACACGAAGGTGATTGCTGGCTTGTGGATTTTATCAATTATAGGGAGTTGCTGCGATTTCGTGACATTGGCGTATATAAGTAATAACTTGTGCCTAACTGTTACGTACATACATTATATGTTCTGTTTAAGCTTATTAAGGTTCTAACATAGATATTCATTGTTTTTCGAAAATAGATACTGTACTGCTGTGCACCATCCCTGTCTTGTATGAGAAATACGAGGACAAGGTAGACTCTTTTGCTGAGAAGGCAATGGCCGAGATCAAGAAACAGTACGCAGTGTTGAATGATAAAGTATTAAGTAAGATCCCAAGAGGGCCTTCGAAAGATAAAAAACGTGATTAATAGCTCATTGTAGGAGGAGCTGTATGGGTGCTAGTGGTGTTTTTTCGAATTCGGACTCTTTATATGTAAGTAATTATCTTCTAAGATTACAGGTTAATCACCAAATGAATTTGGAATGGACGGATTTCAGTGCGAGTGATTGTATTTTATGTGGTTTATAGTATGGCGCTCAAGTTATTTTCCCTGATTTAATTAACCATATTCTTGGCATTAATCTAGCAGCATCAAATTATCTTTGCCCCTTTGCTTGGTAATGAAAAAATGGAGTTGCTTAGACAACTCGGTGTTGTCTAAGCGCCAGACTCAAGTTCTAGTGTTCGTAAGAGGGCGCCTGTTCAAATCCCACTTTTCTTACTCCTTTTTTTTTTTAAGTTATTTTTTCCTCTTTATTGTGCCTTTACGATACCATTCATAATTATAACAAGCCAACAAGGTGAATATCTGCTTGCCTAAAATGAATGACCTTAAACCACTCCGCTGAAATAAGGTAGTTTTCTCTCTTAAGGCATGTTTTTGTTTGAAGTTGAATGAACTTATTGAACAGAAGACAACAAATAACCACTATTCCTCGTCCTTGTGCCAGAAAGGGTTTCTGGCTGTCCGAATTTGGAGAGGTCGGCAACCACTATCCTCGTGTACTCAACCTTGTCCAAATCAAATTGTCTCGCTGAAGAATCAAGTTAGATATTTTTAGCTCCTGTTTGACGAAGATTAAAATCAATATCTTTATCTAAATCAAACTCATATTTCATGTAGGACACTTTTCTACAACATATTTGTTCCAACTTTTATCAAAAATTTGATTTTATTCTCAAGCAAATAAGGGCATAAAGCCATTATAACCAGCACCACTTGATTGGTTCACGGCCATCAACCCTCATGCAAACACTCACTACGCCCAGTTGATGACGACGACCACTATATATACAGCAGCCCAAACTTCTACTAATGATGATAGAACCTGGTTTGTTTACTCATAATGTAAGTTCAAAACTTCTTTTTAAAAGATTTCAGTCGTATAACTTCTTGTTCAAAAGCACGCATGTCAATCACAGATGAGATTAAGATATAAACAAGCAAAACTAAGGATTGTACAATTACTCTGCATAATCCGCCTCTGTTCGAAGATTCAAGAAGCTAGCCAATCCTAAAAAAGGGTGCATTCGGATCGGATCATCAATCAAATTGTTCTTTTATTTACGGCGTCTAACTGGGGCCAACTCTGGGTTGCCTTTCCTCATCATTGCCACAAACTCATCATAGTTTATCTTCCCGTCCTGCCATAAAACAAACAATTCATTAATAATTATTTATACAACCGAGCAATACATGAGAAGAATTGTAACTCAATCTAGCTCAAACACCCCTCTTAGAGCATAATTTCCTAACAAGGGGTGTTTTCTTCCTTTCTCCTCTCAAATTCACGAGATATTTCAAGCGGAAAATGTATACTAGATAATAAATCAAATTTAAGTTTCTTTGAATTACATGGAGCGACTGATAACCATTGTGCTCAAATGAAACGCAACGCTTGAGAGAAACAAAGTCATTTTGTCAGCCATGTATGATGGCTAAGCTTAAAAATGGTAAAAGTTAATCACTCATTGTTACCAAACAAGTTAAGATTGTTACTTATTCTTACTTCTAAGTAAAAAGGTTATTTATTTTGAAATAACTATTCAAAGTGTGTGCCAAAAGCATAGGCAGGGGGTCGGTGATGTATAAAAAACAATTTAGAAGATAACGAATATCTAGCCAATACAAGTAAACAAGAGAAGCCATACATGATCCGTGTCAACTTCTGCAATGATTTCCTTAACCGTTTTAGCATCCCCCATATTGTAATCCTTTAGGGCATGCTCCAATTCTTCGACCGTGATGTACCTAAAGTTTCGATGCAAGGATCAGAAAGCAACATAATAAGATATACACAATGGTACTTGGGAAAAACACATTTTACCCGCTCTTATCCTTGTCAAAATACTCGAAGGCTTTGAACAAATGGTCTTCTTTATCCACTCGATTCATGTGCATTGTAGCAGTTATAAATTCAATGTAGTCAATCGTTCCATTTCCATCCACGTCAGCCTGGAAATAGTAGAAAGGTGAATTTAATACAGTAGCAACAAAGACGATCATCATAATGCCAAAATAGGCACAACATAAAATCTGCAGGGTTGTCACACTAGAGCCATACAACCTCAGGAATATATTACCAATAAAATCTTCCCAGGTCAAGAGCATGTTTTACTAAGCTTAAAATGTTAGAAATAAATACTAGTTTTGACACTAAGGTCAGAGTTACTATCAAAATAAGTAACACTTTATACATAAAAGTAAGAAAAATGGTAAGGTATCCAAAATATTGGAAACCAAGTTGCTTGTAAGTAAATTTACATTTTTGTAAAGCTAAGCCAAGGATGTTGGTCTGAATATTAGGTTAGTTTTCAAGACGTCCTATGTTCAACCTCTTTGGGAAAACTAAGGCGGCTGAACTTTGTAAAACACAATTCTTACTTTACTTGTGATCTTGTCTCTCTTCAACACTAAATTCAATACCAATATTTTGTTAATTACATAATTTTTATCACGATTTAACTTCTTTTAAATGTGTCAAAAGAAAAACTACTACATATAAATAAAATGTCGTGCATTCCGAAATTTTTATTCACTCGGGTAATTAGGCACTAAAATTCGTCAAATATTGAATTTTGATAGGTTGGTCCCTTTTTATGAAGAATCTGAGCCTAATAACGCGACCATCTGTGATGCCTAATTGTGCGTAACAAAAGTTAATTAATTTTATTTACTTTAGTTTTGAAATAAAATACAATAAAACTGGTGAGAGAAATTAATGGTGAAATCTGCATAGGTTCCAAAACGAATTTCCAAGAAATCGTGAACATCAAGGATAAGGAGTTAAAATTGAGGTCAAAGCAATGCGGAAATTAAGGACTAAGATTTAGGAGGAGAAATAGTTCTAGAAAAAGATTTTAGCATGGTTGGCTAAGCTTAAAATGTTTACTTCTAAGTAAATAATTTAAATACATATTTTTTTTCCAAAGTTGGAAATGAATAGGTTACTTATTTTTGACACTAATGAACTCATTCAATTCAATAAAACCTCTGTCAAAGGGTTCAGCCTTGAAGCCAAAGAAGTAGAGGTAGAGGCCAGCGTTCTCTATTTACTCATGCAACAAATGAAAATAGATAATGACTGATGCTATTAACTTCCTCACTTTTGACTCAGAAGATAAAACGAAATGGAATTGGAACCAAAAGTAAGATAGAGAAAGTACCGCATCCATTAACTGCCTCACTTCTGACTCAGAAAGCTTGGTACCCAATTTTGGTAGACCGGCTTTCAATTCTTCGTACGTAATTGTTCCACTGTTATCAGTGTCCATGGATTTGAACATCTCCTTCAATCCCATAATTTCTTCTTCTGATAAATTTTCTGCAATTACCTAGAAACCCCATAAACGTTCGGAATTAACCACGAGCTAGAAAACAAATTGAGCATGTTTGACTAAGCTTAAAAAAGTAAATAAGCAAGTTATATAAGGGTGTGTTTGAGCCACATTATTTTATAATAATGTATTCTGGAATAGTAGATTGATAGAGAACGTGTGATTGAAAAAGAAGGAAAAATTATTGATGCGATGAAAAATATTATTTTATTGAAGATTGTGAGGTTGAAAATGAATAGAAGAATGAGAATGAAAATTTTAATGTGTACCAAACATGGGCTAAATATATTTGGTAACTTCAGAAGTTACCTTAAAGGTAACTAACTTTTTTTTCTTTTTTCTTTCAATTACTTTTCAGCTTAGCCAACCACATTCATAATTTATCACGAAATTGGAAATTCATTAACATCAGTAAAATACGGATACCACACCTTAAGAGCTACTTTTTTAAGCTTGTTCATTGCACGGAACTGCTTCATTCTACTCAATACGGCTATGTCAAGAGGCTTATCGGATGCATCACCATCTTCTCTCATCCATGGATGTTCTGCATTTTCAGTAGTTGAACTTCATTATCTAATTAATTGAATCTCGTGGAAATAGTTTAAAAACATTTCTTCAAATATTAATCAAATCAATAAAATTTTGATTCTCAAGCTAAACCCAAAACAATTTTAAAGAATAAGTATAGTTCGCAGAGAAAACAAAACGAAATGTGCAAAAGTAAAGACATGGAGAATGATGGAAAGACATGGCTTGACTCCTCACTGGGCTAAAGTTATGCTTACAAGGTTCACTTAATAGGTAAATAAGTTTTAAAACAAGTATTTCTTTTATTGGTCAAAATTGAAAATAAGTTTCTTATTTTGACACTAAAGTAATTTGTCCAAACACATTTGGAAACAAAAATTTACTTGAAAGCAACTCCTTTTTTAAAGCTTAGCCAAGCGTCCATATTGTGTCTATTTTACGTAGCATGTTTATCATACGCATAAATTATCAAGCCAAAAGAAGAGGGTCTATTGGTTTCCAATTTTACTGTATGGGAATCACACAGCATTCTAATATCAGGAAGAGTTGAAATGTACGTAAAACTTCAACAGCAGTAAGCCGATGTCTGGGATCTGCCTGTAGCATCTTCTTAACGAGATCTTTGGCACTACTTGATATCGACGGCCAAGGATCGGAAGAAAAATCAAGATGTCCTCGCAAAACAGCATCAAATATACCTTGCTCATTCTCTGCAAATAGAAGAAGATAAGAAGTTTTAATTATTGACATTATGACGAAGGCGAACAAATTCGAGTCCAAGACTAGGGATAAAACAGAATGCTGGAGCAAAAAGATAGAAACAATGATCAATACGAAGACAAAGTAATACAAATTTGTCATGTTAAGACGTACCTCCCCAAAAGGGCGGGACACCGCTGAGTAATATATATAGTATCACCCCAGCACTCCAAATATCAGCTTCAGCACTGTAATTTCGACGCAACACTTCAGGAGCCACATAATATGCACTTCCCACAAGATCCTTGAAGACATCTCCTGCAGTAAGATATCAACTATAAGTAGAAACCCTATGTTCATCTAGCCCTTTCATTAGCTTGCCATATCCGTGTCGATATGACAGGGTATACCTTCGAATAAAAGACATGATCCCCGACACGTGTATCAATAAGAAAGAGAAAGCGGCATGGGTTGGGGGTGCAGGCTCAAAGTATATGGCACATTAATAAAAAATTACTGCAAAAAAGGAATGAAATTCCCGAAGTAGTGTCTGCACAGAAATGTTCAGAGACCGGAGGGTTTGACAACATATTTCTATTAGAAACAACAAAAAGTGCCAAGAGCCGATGCTTCCTAGAATTAAGGCTGTTTCAAATGAACGGACGTTGGCATCAACTAGCATTGTAGTTCTTGACAAGAAAATCGGAGCTTGTGATTCAAAATTCCTTGATTTCTAGAAATTAGTTGTTGAATTTAATTTTTAGTTTGCTCAATCTTCTACATTCTGGACATTCTAAGGCGTGGATTCTTTCGATAGCCTCACAAGATTCTTAAGAAATGAATAAGTAAATGAATCACAACGTCAAATGGTAAACTTGAAATACAACGTCGGATAAGGAAATGACTCGATGGTTACATACTAAATTTGAGAATGAAAGGAGGTAACACACGCTAGGTTAGATTCATATAATCAAACAATAGATACTTTGATACATTTTTGTTGAGAAGTGCACGTGCAGTGTGCTCCCAAAATTGGCCCTAAAAACGTGTTTCTGAAATGTGACTTTGTTAGTTGGTGCCTCTCACCAGATGATGACATGTGGAGATAGTTGGCTATTGGATCTGGCTTCTAGATTCTTCTGATTGATTAAAAGTGTTTCATCTGCTTTTGGTTCACTTTACTTGGTTATGTTTTGGCATTTGGTTTTGAGAGAAACACCTCTTCATTTTTAGGATCTTTCTCTCGAAAATCTCATTCGAGCTACTCAAGTCTCCTACTCCCTTTTTGATTTTTGGTTTGATTCTCAGTGAAATCAATTGAGGAAATGTTGTTCCTCATGTTATAATATTTCGAGAAGGGTTAGATGTGGTTTGTTGTGTTCCTGGTGAACAGTATCTCGAAAAGTGCAGATTTCTTAGAAAAATAAGTCCACCGCGGCTTGATCTTTGTATGTTTTGAATATTTTGTAACCTTGGTTACCGTCAGGACCGACCCTGACCCAAGGCCTACTAGGCAAAGGCCTAGGGCCTCAACATTTTGGGGGCCTCCAAAAAAATCCAATCCTAAAGGTGTTCCTCTTTTTCTCTCTTTTTTCCTATGTGTCCGCCGTCTCTTCTCGAAGATGCTTCGAAAATCAAAATCTTTATTCTTTAAGCTGAATACTTGGCTTCAAAATGTGGGCAAGGTACAATATGCTATTTTGCTAAATTGTTTATTTAAAAAACCTTTATTCTTTTTTTTTTTAATGATTACAGTTTTAATTTGTCATTATAATTCTTGTGATTCTCTGTAAATGGTTTCAGCTATCTCTGTTTGATTATTTTCTTTTCATTTCTCATCAATTTGTATATAATCTTGAAAACTTTATATAATTTTGATAAAATTGGAAGCACAAGCTATTTGACTGACAGAGATTTTATGCAATTACCATTTTCAGTTAGATCATTGTACTACTGGCACCTCAAAGCTTAAAGGACTTGTGGCTTAGGTCTTTCATTTATGCATAGGCGTAAAGAAGGAACATAGTGGTATGTTGTGTTTTATTGTACTTATTGTTCTGAGTTCATTAAACAGTTGGAATAGTTTGCTCTCTACTCTATATTATGTTTCTTCCAATTTGACAGTTATAATTGAAGAACATGTGCTGAAAAAGCTTTGTCACGGACTCACGGATAAATAGAGCTCTTACATCAATTTGTCAGGCAGAATCATCTTTCAATTGTAGTATGTTGTAAGGGTGACAGAAAAACTTCAGTAGCATATCTCTCGACCAAGCCATTAACTCATAAATTTCTCCATTGCGCATTCAACAGGTAATTTATATAGCATTCAGCGCGATAAATGGAAGACAAAGAATCATATTTCAAGAGGATGGGCTATCTTCTTTACTTTAAGAATAAGAAAATCAGCATGAAGTTTGACGGTATCATTATAAAAATACAACGTTACATCTTTTATATTTTTTTTATATAAGTTGTTTGTTATGACAATGGCATCTCTACCAGGTGTCCTGCTCTTCGCTAAGACTAGAACTAGTTTCAAGCCACTTATATTGCAAGTTGTATGTTGTATTGATTGTAACATTTCTTGAGGTAATAATGCCAGACATTTCTTTTAAATTTTCACCATAACATGTTTTGAAGCTATCTTGTTATTTTGGGAACCATTTTTCAAACCTCTTTGTACATAATCCAATGTGGTTTATCTCTAGTTTGCTGATTCTAGTCATGTAAATTAAATTCCAAATTTGATTCATTTCTTGGTCTCCTGATAATGGGATTCCCTATGGAAGTAAATAAAAGCAAAAAGTTATTTTGTTGATGTAGTGTTACACTTGAAAAAATTATGTTTAAGGCCTCAAAATAATTAGTAGCCTAAGATCTCATAATTCTTAGGGCAGGCCCTGGTTGCCGTTTTGGGCTGTTAAAATGCAAACAAGTGTTATCTTCTTTTTTGGATGCTCAGCGGGGGTGTTAAAAGCTGTCACTGAATAGGCCGAAAGACTCTCTGTGTTCTTTGTTTTAATTTTTTGTGATTTTATTTTCTGCACGCGATTAATCGAGTGTTCGTTTATTTCTGGGCATAACACATTTGTTAGACTAAACCCCCCAAAAAAAAAAATTTAAATCAATAGAGATACATTCTATACAAGCATATGGATTACTGGAATTAATTTGAAATGTTGAGAAAAGTTACCAGGTTTGAAGAAGACAGATAAGCCAAAATCAGTAGCCTTCAGGGGAGAATCCTCACTACTATTCAAGAACAAGAAATTCTCAGGCTTCAAATCTCTGTGCATTACTCCCATGGAATGACAATTGTGCACCACCGTCACAATCTGGCGGCACAACCCAGCAGCCGCCCGCTCTGAATAATGTCCCTTGGCGATGATCCGATCGAAAAGCTCGCCGCCGGCGCAAAGCTCCATAATCAAATGCACGTTGTGGCGGTCTTCGAATACTTCTTTGAGTTCCACTATGTTTCGATGACCGGTGAGGTGGTGCATGATCTGGACCTCACGGCGGACGTCCGCCACATCGTCGGAGGTTACAAGTTTTCGGCTGGCGATTGATTTGCACGCGAAGGCCTGGCCGGTGGCACGGTGGGTGACGAAGTGGGTGACGCCAAACTGACCGCGGCCTAGCTCGCGGCCAAATATGTAGACAGAGTGGACGTCGGATAGGGGGCGGCCAAGGACGCGGCCGACGCCGGTGAGGAGTGGGCGGCGATGGGGCGGTGGTGCATCGGTGGGGAGAATGGTGATGCCGGTGTCTCGGCCGTTGGGTTGTGGATCTTGTGGTCGAGGGTGGGTTGTAGCGGGTGGGTGGGCGGAGGAGCCACTGCAGTTACCCATATTTGGTGGATTTAAGACAGTAAAGTCAAGCCGTAGGTAGTATACTAAAGACCCGAAAAGAGAAAAAGTTCATATATATTCCCTTGTCTGAATATGTGTCGTAATGACTAAATTAACCTTGGATGTGGGACGTGTCCGTGTGTAAATGTGCGATGACCTATGGTGGACCATAGTCTAGTCGTGTTTGGAAGCACCATATCACCATATCATCAAATGAGTAAATACAAGGAATTGGCCGGTCGACCATATTTTTCAGTCACCTTTGACCATTAAAAAAATTTTAAAACTAAGATAATTAAGTTAAATACCAAAATTCAAAAATATCATTATCTTCAACCAAGTATTTGAGTGAAGGGGGAAAAAAGAAATAAAAAAATCACACAGTCTAATATTCAGGATTCAGTCGAAAAAGTCATCATCACAATCAACACAATGCCAACCACCACACAATGACGACCATTATCTTCAATAATAAAGCTAAATGTACACACTTAGTTCACATTAAATTTTACATCCCCTCACATGGACGATCCCACCCCATGTGAAACTTAATGTGAACCAAGTATGTACATCTAGCATGGTTCTATCTTCAACAAGATTAGTTTGTTTGGGATTATGAGATTAATTTTTCATTTATTATGTTTCAAAAATTTGTTTATAATGTTTATTGTTCATTATTTAAATAGATTATTGAGTGTAGNTTTTTTTTTTTTTTTTTTTGTTCCCTGACCTTTTCTTTTCTTCATTTTGTTTTTTATTTTAAAATTCTTTTTAATTCTTTTCTTTTTATTATAAAACATTGAAATGTTCAATTTTAATTAAATAATATTTATATTCTTTATTTAATTTATTTAATTTTTTTTATTATAATTTCTTTTAGAAATAGTTTTAAAATTTCTTAGTTGTTTTCTTCATATTATAAATAGTTTTTTTTAAATTTAAATTCCTCTTTAATTCTTTTCTTTTTATAATAAAACTCTTTTTTTTTTTCAATTTTCATTAAATAGTAATTATATTCTTTATTTAATTTGTTTATTATTTTTTGGTAATAATTTTAAAAAATTCTTAATTTTTTTCTTTTTATTATATTTTAATTTGTTTTTCAATTTAAAATACTTTATAATATTCTTGCTTTATTTTTTTTATAATTTTCTTTAATTTATTTTTATTTTTGGTCATTAATTTGTATTTAATTTATTATTATTTTTTAAAATTTTTATATGTAATTGAATCTAATTATTGTATATAGTAGTTACAATTCGATTCGTTTAATTTTCTGAAATTATGCTTTATTCCATTATCTATTGTAAGTTCTAACATTTGAATTTTGCAAGATGGAATACCATCTAATGCTAAGTTGAGACAGATGACGGGAAAAGCTATTGGAACAATAGTTTTGAGAGTTTTGCTACTGTATTGGAGCTGCTTGATGATCAACAAGGAAATATGCTACAACAATCCTTCATGTGGCCCCTGTATCAATTCATAGAGGTGCGGTGCTTTGGATAGATCATTGATGCACTACCATGTCGACTGCTTAGACCAATTGACGGTGATACTCTCCACCTCAACTTCGAGGGCAATGTCGTTAATTTCTCTATATTTGAGTTTTTATGAATCAATTATGGATGTAGTTCAAATGATTACAAGGTCAAAGCATGTTTTGCATCAACCCACAAGACTTGTTGTGTTATAGGAAGACTTGTGAAGTCATCGACAAAACTAAGAACTTGGCCAATTTTGTATTCTCGATGTGGATGTTTGATCAAGAAAGTATTTTCAAGTGCAAGTGGATTTGCTAAAGCAGTATTCCTGTGCAACAATCTTTTCCTTCTGCATATCAATAAAAAAGTTGTTTATTCTCATATTTTTAATAATATGTATATATTTCAAAGGACATTGCAACAATCAATGGAGGAAATCAGTGGCTATAGCATGGTTCCGGTAAGCGATTCATCAATCAAATCCCTTAAAAGGAAGAGAATAGAGCTTGAGAATGATGATGCCGAAAGTTGTATGGCATGTCTCGATGAGTTTTTGACAGGGTCCAAAACAATATGCATGTCATGCTCGCATATGTTTTGTAATAACTACAATAAAAAATGGTTAATAACGTGTAATTATTGTCCCATTTGTCATTATGTGACGCCAACTAGTTGTGTATGATTTAATGAGAATTCAAATTATTTTTAGACATGTTTATGTATTGAAAATTAGAAATTGTAATGAAGGGTATTTAAATCTAGGTATCTATTAATTTTAATTCTTGGATTGTAAATTTTTTTTTCTACATGAAAAAGGAATAATTATACTTGGAAAAAATTGTAATCCTCACTGCCCAAGAATTTACTCCCCAATCCCTATGTATACTTCTTTCTGTGAGCAATAGTTTCAGTGTCCAAAACGACAATTCGTGCGTCTCCATAGATTTCTATCACACACAAATAGCTATCTTTTCTTCAAGAATCTTGAACGTGAAACAAATTCGTGATTATACTTCTGAGTAAGATGTATATCCATATATTACCAAGAAAGACGAATAATGCTTTACATATGATAAGCAATCCTCGACCTCACTTCAGATTGATATCAAATTTACTTGCGACCTTACACTCCGTAAGAAGTGGTACGTCGAACAAGATGAAGATCCTTGAAGAATGCGAACAACCCGAAATGTCAAATTTTGTTTGCATTCAAATATGAGTTCTTATGCTATTGCAAGACTCGTGAAATCATTCATAAAGCTACAAGCCACATATGTTTCACGACAATTTCATCAACCAACGGTCAAAGACAAATCACTATTGTTCAGTATGTCGATTTGAAATGCCAACTAATTACATAGTTTATATATATGATTCAATAGTAAATAAATTATTTCATATTGAAAATTAGAGAATGTAATCAAAGATAGTCAAAAGCATAATTCTAGTCATCTATCAATAAATTGAAATTTTTTATTCTCAATTCTACCTGGATGTGTTTTAAGCCGCATTATTTTGGAAGAATATATTATGGAATAGTAGATTGATGAGAATATGGTGGTTGAAAAAGAAGAAAACGTTA
>CAIGRQ010198813.1:0-10276 GCA_903798375.1 Fraxinus sp. D2006-0159 | reverse complement strand
TATTCCTTTGGAGCTCTTCTGACCAATTTGCTAATAGTTGCATTTTCTATACAACACAATAATTAGGCCAGGCCAGGGCTTTAATTTTACTCAGTTATCTGTCATTCACTTGTATATGATGTGATGAAGTAGTGAACTGAGTATTTTTTTAATTATATTGCCCACTATTATTTGCTTATCACCTACTTAATATTATGGAAAACCGCCTGACTGAACTTCCATTTTTGCTGCTTGCTTGACATTTAAGCTACCTTCGCATATTCTTCTGTTAGACCTATTCTTTATTGCTTTATGTACCATACTCGGATACCAAGAACTCACGATTTTGTCATCTTAAACTCTCTCAGGTTGTACAACGCTTCCAAGAATTGTTTGCTCAAACAAAGTATAAAGAGGCTGCTGAGCTTGCCGCAGAATCTCCACAAGGCATCCTTCGGACACCGGATACGGTAGCCAAATTTCAGGTACGTTTGTCCTGAGGATGTCTCATCCTTTACCCTCTGAACATGCATGGTTGAAAGGAACAGCTGGATACGCCTTCTCTGACCTTCTTGATGAAAAGCTAACCATTCATTCTGTAATATGCTTGCTGGAATTAATATGATTTAGACCATTTTATTTTTGTATGGGGGAGATGAGGGTTTTCTAAAAATAGAGTTATATTTGCAGAGTGTTCCTGTTCAATCTGGACAAACCCCACCATTGCTGCAGTACTTTGGAACACTACTGACAAAAGGAAAGCTCAATGCTTTTGAGTCTTTGGAGTTATCTCGTCTTGTTGTGAACCAGAACAAAAAGAATCTTTTGGAAAACTGGTTGGCTGAGGATAAGCTGGAATGTAGTGAAGAACTTGGGGACCTTGTGAAGGTTATTTATTTCTAAGTTAATTTGAAGCATTTATTATTTTAAATCCTATCAATGTTAATTTTTTGTTGTGTTGTTTTCCACCTTTTGACTCGGTAGTAATTCCTATTTATATAGACTGTGGACAATGACCTTGCGCTGAAAATATACATCAAAGCAAGAGCTACTCCGAAAGTTGTTGCAGCCTTTGCTGAGCGTAGGGAGTTTGATAAAATCTTGATATACTCCAAGCAGGTCGGTTACAATTTCATTGCAGAAAGTTTACCTTTTTACTTCAGGATAATTACAATGTTTTCCAATCACTGACCATTCATAGGAGAATACTACTGTAATTGATCTTCACACTTGTATAATGGTTTTTTATGAGCAATTGAATTTATGTTGTTTCAGGTTGGGTATACACCTGATTATCTGTTCCTTCTGCAAACTATCCTCCGATCAGATCCTCAGGTATGCTTGGAAGTGCATAAAATAATGTTGGTCGATATAATTCCCTGCATTACGTTGCGTGAATAACTTTCCCTTTTAGAGTATGACCATTGTTGTAGATGGGACTTTATATTTGGAAGTATTAAATAATTAGGCTGATCTGTGTAGGGAGCTGTCAACTTTGCTCTCATGATGTCCCAAATGGAGGGAGGGTGTCCTGTTGATTATAATACCATTACTGATCTCTTTCTTCAGGTCTGATTTTTTATTTCTCGTGGTTTGTTTGAATTCTTTATGGCCTAGAGTGCTAACCTGTAATTGGCCTTATTTGTTGTTCTCTTGTACATGGCAGTGAGCTCTAATTATGTGTCAAGAGTTTGAGGGTTAATGCCAATATGTAATATCTTTCTTTTCAAATCATTTTTTTTCATCAGAGGAACTTGATCCGTGAAGCAACAGCATTTTTGTTGGATGTTCTGAAACCCAATTTGCCAGAGCACGCATTCCTCCAAACTAAGGTTAACTTTGTATAGTTTTTGCTCTTTCTAATCAAACCTCGTTGGTCAATCTGATTGACATTCACTGTCATGACTTTCATTTTCTACTCAGGTCCTGGAAATCAATCTTGTGACCTTTCCCAATGTGGCTGATGCTATTTTAGCAAATGGAATGTTCAGCCATTATGATCGGCCACGCATTGCCCAGCTTTGTGAAAAAGCTGGTCTTTACATGCGAGCTCTTCAGGTTAAATTTTAACCTTATGTATATTAATATTGTATACTCAAATTGGATATGTGTGTGTGTGTGTGTGTGTGTTAGATATATTTACTTATCTATGTGATTAAACAATGTACCATACTTGCAGCACTACACTGAACTGTCAGATATCAAGCGTATCATTGTTAATACCCATGCAATTGAGCCACAGGTTAATATACTCAAAGTATTGTGTATTTTTGTATCTTCATAATCATTTGTTGCATCAGTGCTGAGTAATGTAGCCAATTTCAGGCTCTTGTGGAATTCTTTGGGACACTTTCACGGGAATGGGCTTTAGAGTGCATGAAGGATCTTTTACTGGTCAACTTAAGAGGCAACCTTCAAATAATTGTCCAGGTAAGGAATACTGTGTTATAAATGTAATGTGATATGTTACCTGTCTAAGCTTGATGACTGTGTTGTGTCATTGTAGAAGTGTACAAAATTCTTCTCTGTTATAGGCCAGGAAATGTAGAACTTCAGATATGTCAATACACTCCTTGGGGGTGATTTTTGCCTTCCTACAATGGCAATATTGACTAGCTACTTTTTGTAGGTTGCAAAAGAATATTGTGAACAGTTGGGTGTTGACGCATGTATAAAGATCTTTGAGCAGTTCAAGTCATATGAGGGGTTATATTTCTTTTTGGGATCGTATTTGAGTTCCAGGTAATCTAATAAGAGTGGAAATTACTTCCTATGGCTGTAGAATGATCAGTTTTCCATGTTAGATACTTATTAATTTGGGTATTAATTATTGGTATATTGCAGTGAGGACCCTGACATCCACTTCAAGTACATTGAAGCAGCTGCCAAGACTGGACAAATTAAGGAGGTAGAACGTGTGACCAGAGAATCAAATTTCTATGACCCTGAAAAGACAAAAAACTTTTTAATGGAAGCCAAACTTCCGGATGCACGACCACTGATAAATGTATGCGATCGCTTTGGCTTTGTTCCAGACCTCACGCACTACTTGTATTCAAGCAATATGCTCCGTTATATTGAAGGTTATGTGCAAAAGGTATGATTCTTGTGAAGATAATTTATCATATGGAGAAAATTGTAATTCATGCAACTGAACATGCCTGGCTTTCTGGATAGGTCAATCCTGGAAATGCTCCATTAGTAGTTGGGCAACTCTTAGATGATGAGTGTCCTGAAGATTTCATTAAAGGCCTGATTCTATCTGTCCGTTCTCTGCTTCCAGTCGAGCCTTTGGTAGAGGAGTGTGAGAAAAGGTACCTTCTCCACAGTCTCGCAGTATACTTGCAGAAGCTTTTTATCTTTATATCTAAATGCTTACACTTTGTTTGGTATACAGGAACCGGCTTCGCCTGCTAACTCAATTTTTGGAGCATCTTGTGAGTGAGGGAAGTCAAGATGTGCATGTCCACAATGCTTTGGGTAAAATCATAATAGATAGCAACAACAACCCAGAGCACTTCCTCACCACCAACCCGTATTATGATTCACGTGTTGTGGGTAAATACTGTGAGAAACGTGATCCTACCCTTGCTGTTGTCGCCTACCGGCGAGGTCAATGTGATGACGAACTTATTAATGTTACAAATAAGAATTCTTTATTCAAACTGCAAGCCAGGTTTGTGATTTGTGTAGTTATACTGCCACATTTTCTTAGTTTGACATTCTCTTAAAGTTTGTCTGCTTGTGATGTTATTTCAGGTATGTAGTTGAAAGGATGGATGGTGATCTGTGGGCAAAAGTTCTTGACCCTGAAAATGAATTCAGAAGACAGCTCATTGATCAAGTTGTATCTACTGCTTTGCCTGAAAGCAAGAGCCCGGAACAAGTATCTGCAGCTGTTAAAGCCTTCATGACTGCTGACCTTCCTCATGAACTAATTGAGTTGCTCGAAAAGATTGTGCTCCAAAACTCTGCATTCAGCGGAAACTTTAACCTGCAAAACTTACTTATCTTGACAGCCATTAAGGCAGATCCATCCAGAGTTATGGATTATATAAATAGACTTGATAACTTTGATGGCCCGGCTGTTGGGGAAGTGGCAGTGGAAGCTCAATTGTATGAAGAGGCTTTTGCTATTTTTAAGAAGTTCAATTTGAATGTCCAGGCCGTCGATGTGTTACTGGATAATATTCGAGATATTAACCGGGCTGTTGAGTTTGCATTCCGTGTTGAAGAAGATGCAGTTTGGAGTCAGGTGGCTAAAGCTCAACTCAGGGAAGGATTAGTGAGCGATGCGATTGAATCATTTATTCGTGCTGATGATGCCACCCAATTCTTGGAAGTTATCCGTGCTGCGGAGGAAGCAAATGTTTATCATGACTTGGTGAAGTATCTTCTGATGGTTAGGCAGAAAGCGAAGGAGCCCAAGGTGGACAGTGAGCTTATTTATGCATATGCTAAGATTGATAGGCTGGGTGAGATTGAGGAGTTTATTCTCATGCCAAATGTTGCCAATCTCCCTAATGTTGGTGATCGCTTGTATGATGAAGCTCTATATGAGGCAGCTAAGATTATTTTTGCTTTTATCTCTAACTGGGCCAAATTGGCATGCACACTGGTCAAGTTGAAGCAATTTCAAGGGGCTGTTGATGCAGCACGTAAAGCTAATAGCTCAAAGACATGGAAAGAAGTCTGTTTTGCTTGTGTTGATGCTGAAGAGTTCCGCTTGGCTCAGATATGTGGGCTCAATATCATTGTACAGGTATATTACCGGACTCTCTATTAGTTGGTATTTTAGGACCGTTTCTTACAGAGTCAATATCTTGGTCAATTTGTTTCTTAGCTTTAGCTGCAAAAGGAGCTGACTGCTGGTCCGCATTTGCTTATTTTGCATGAACATTTTTGACGTTAGATAGTTCAGAATTCACTGAATATACTAACCATGTGAATGTAATCCTTTAGGTTGATGATCTGGAAGAAGTCAGTGAATACTACCAGAACAGAGGATGCTTTAATGAGCTTATATCTCTTATGGAGAGTGGTTTAGGATTGGAACGCGCACATATGGGCATCTTTACAGAGCTTGGTGTCTTGTATGCTAGGTACCGTTATGAGAAGCTTATGGAGCATATCAAATTATTCTCTACCCGTCTAAACATTCCCAAGCTGATCCGAGCATGTGACGAACAGCAGCACTGGAAGGAACTAACTTATTTGTATATTCAGTATGATGAGTTTGATAACGCTGCCACCACTGTCATGAATCATTCTCCAGAAGCTTGGGATCACATGCAATTCAAAGATATTGTTGTCAAAGTTGCTAATGTAGAGCTATATTACAAGGCAGTACATTTCTATTTGCAAGAGCACCCTGATCTCATTAATGATGTTCTGAATGTTCTTGCCCTCCGTGTTGACCACACTCGTGTGGTGGACATAATGAGAAAGGTCTGTGTTACTGTTTGAATGGTTTATTTCCTTTCTCAATTCAAAAATGCTTGATTGAGCCATTAGTTTTCTGCTGAAATTTTTTACATGTGCTTCATTTAGGCTGGCCACCTGCATCTTGTTAAGCCATACATGGTTGCGGTTCAGAGCAACAATGTGTCTGCTGTGAATGAAGCTCTTAATGAGATCTATGTGGAGGAGGAAGATTACGACAGATTGCGTGAATCAATTGACTTCCATGATAACTTTGATCAGATTGGCCTTGCACAAAAGGTGAACTATATTGCATTTCTTCTCTTTGCTTCCTAGTTCCTGTATCTTGGGGCTAATTTATGCCGTTTATATGAGCTTGAGCAGATTGAGAAACATGAGCTTCTTGAAATGAGGCGTGTTGCTGCTTACATTTATAAGAAGGCTGGTAGGTGGAAGCAATCCATTGCATTGTCAAAGAAAGATAACCTTTACAAAGATGCAATGGAGACTGCTTCACAATCTGGCAATCGTGAACTTGCGGAAGAGTTGCTTGTTTACTTCATTGATCAGGTATCATTTTGTTGTAATAGCTGGATATTTTTCTTTTAAACATTTGAATTTTCACGAGAGATGTGCATAGTAAAGGAAACTAAAATATCTTTGGGACTGCTCATCTTGAATTCAACTTTGACATATTAAGTTCAAACTGCATTTTTATTTATGAGGAATTTACTTCCACGGATGTTTTTACTTGTTTTGAACTCTGAAACCTCTTTCCATTTTTCTCAGTTTCTCCTATGCAGTTAAATCTGTTTCCATGTTGTAACAGAATTCTATGTATTAGCTTCTTTGACAAGCTTTATTTTGCATTACAAGTTTAGATACTGATTGTGGCTTGGCATGGAAGAACATTTTTTTCCCTTGATGATAATCTTTCCTTTAGTTGGTGAAATCTCTGTCACATTGTTACTTGAGAATTTGAGTGGGTATCAGAAAAGGTTTATCCTAATGTTGAATCTAAATCTAGGGCCTATGGATACTCTGAAAAAATCTTTTACCTCTTATCTATGGTAAAATGTTGGCAATGTTACCCATGTTGTTAAAGCTGGGATGCTTTGTCTTAGTTTGAATGTTGTTAATGCAATAAATCAACATCTTTATGTGTGTTTTGAGTTTGTGGTTGATGCATGGGTTTTGCAAGTCGGAGTTGTTTGACATGGTTACTTCAATATAAGCAACATTGTCACCTGAATTGTTAACTGCAGAAGTTTGATTTCTAAATTGTTGCTCGTGCTTCTTCAGGGAAAGAAAGAATGTTTTGCATCATGCCTCTTTGTTTGTTACGATTTAATTCGTGCCGACGTTGCTCTGGAACTAGCATGGATGAATAATATGATCGACTTTGCCTTCCCATATCTGTTGCAGGTGATTCCTTATACCTCTCCTCTATCCCTCTCCCTATACCTTGTGTGCATTTGTGTTTTTGTGGATCATTTAACAGAGTATCTCAGAAACAATTGAGTGCACCTTTTTTCTGTTCTGTTATCTTCTCTCTCTGGATTGGTCATGTTCTTTAATTTTAGTGTAATGTTTGAGGTCCGTGTGCATTGACTTTGCTCTGCCTCTGCCTCTGCCTCTGCCTCTGCCTGACCTTGAGCTGTCTTAAGAGTACGCACTTCTTATCCGAGTGCAAGTTGGTTTCACATCTTTCCTTTCTTGCAGTTCATCCGTGAATACACAGGGAAAGTCGATGAATTAATCAAGGACAAAATTGATTCTCTTAATGAAGAAAAGGCTAAAGAGAATGAGGAGAAGGATATTATTAAACAGCAGGTATACATTCCAGGAACCTAATTTTTTATCATGGATTTCACTCATAAGATGACTAATCTGGCACGCATCTTTGTATATGATTTGATATATGGTAGTATTATTCACTCGCCAAAGTCAAAAGGGCACTACAACATTTTTCTTGTATGACAAAAATGACAAGAATTAACTGTTATTCGGAAGATCAATTATACTTTCCTTTGTTATGCACTTGCACCTCTGGACATTCATTTAACGCCTTGGAATTGTATTTTGTTTGATGCTTAAATCTCTTATGATGCCCCAATCATAAGTTTTCAAATTTGGAATATTATCCAATTACTTGATTAGAAATTTCAAAAAACTAATTTTGGTTTGTAATTTCTTACAGAATATGTACGCCCAGTTGCTGCCTCTTGCTTTGCCTGCACCGCCTATGCCGGGTATGGGAGGTGCTGGGATGGGAGGTGGGTTTGCTGCACCACCCCCACCCATGGGTGGAATGGGCATGCCTCCAATGCCACCATTTGGCATGCCACCAATGGGATCCTACTGACGTGGAGGATTTCATTAGTGGAAATTAACATTACACTTGTTATATAGTAGTTCGAAAAGGAGCATAGCATCGGTTTGGGGGTTTCGGTTGTGTTTTCCGGCCCGTTTTGCTTTAATCAGAAGAAGTTGGCGGGCCAAACGTGATATATGTTTAAAAAAATAATCATTTGGTGGTCTATCATAGAGAGTGGATGTATTTCTTTGTAATATTCTTTGGTAGCAGAGGCATTTTTGCAGCTGTAGGCGACAAACTGAGGATAATCTGTATTTTGTAAAAGCAAATGGATTTCAAGAGTCATTTTGTACCTCTCCTGTTGGTTTGCCTGTTTGATTGATTTCCCAGGGATATTTATTTAATTCAGATGCTTTTGTTGTGGCTCGACGCACGATTGCTTATGTAATAATGTTCATCTACATTTATTTTTATTCTTGCTTTGCTGATAAAAAGGAAAAAGTTGTTTGAACATGGCCACGTCGGCCCTGTTCAAACAGCGGAAGATGTGGTGCCCCCTATAGGCTGCCTATAGGGGGCGCCACATCGGCTCCCAGTCCCTGGTAATCCAGGGCCGGCGTCTATCTGGGCTCCTAATAAAAGTCGTCATTGCTTTCCATTTATTGATGTTAACATGCCTCGTCAAGAATCTCCAAGCAACTTAGATGCAAAAATCGGGTCTGTACATGGATACATGCTGACATTCAACTTAATTTAGTTTTGAATTGGATCATTTAATTTTACACAACCACTTTGTCACCTGTCATCTAGAGGTTACCAGTTTTATTTTGAAATTTTATTTTCTAAATATGATTTAAATAAAACAAAAAAAATCTGGAGTCGAGAAATCTAGGACAAGGACCATTTCCCTTGGACATCTTGAAAATTTTTGTAATTCTGCCTATCGTTATCAAAATTGATGAAAATTACTAATCATTATACACCAACAAATCTTTCACGCAATCATACGTGACATGTCAGTATAGCACCAAATCTTTTGCTTTAAAAGACATTGTCATAATCTTTTTTTTTTTTTTTTTTTATATATCATCTTTGCAATTATTTTAAAGATTATGGTTAAGCAATTTCGACTTTTGGGATGATAGGTAGCAGAATTGGATTGTATAGGTGAAATTTGGGTTTTTTCCCCTTGACCACCTAATTTCATCTAACAATTCATCATTGTCAGTTGTCACCCAATTTTCAACATTTTCACTAATTTTAAAATGGGTTATATATATAAAATAATTTTTTTTTAAAAAAAACAAAATAAAAGTTTCTTTTGATTTTAAAAACTTTTTTTAAACTAACTTTTTAATTTATTTTATTTTTCTAAGTAACTTTTTTTAAAGTCAATTTTTTATTTTATTTTTAAAACTTTTTAAATAAGTTTTTACTTTATTTTATTTTATTTTTCTAAGTAACTTTTTTTTTAAATAAATATTTATTTTATTTTTTTAAGAATAAGTTTTTATTGTATTTTTTTAAGTAACGTTTTTGTTAAATAAGTTTTTATTTTGTTTTTTTTAAAAATTAAGTTATTGTTTACATTTTTTAATTTAATTTTATATATATGATACAAAGATATCGTTTTAACCCTCTTAAAATTAATGAAAATGATAAAAAAAAAAGTTAAGTAGTCATTGTAAAATGTTATATGGAATTTGACGATCATGTTGATACGTTATATGAAATTCGATGATCATGATGAAATAAAATGAATTTGGATGGTCATGGTCAAACTAAGTATAAAGTTCGTTGATCGTCCTAATATAAAATTAAATTAGATGAGCATGAGCATGAGCACAAAGTTTGGGTTGGATTTAACCCTCATGTCAAATTTACCAAATAAAACAAGTCACCTTCACCCCTACGGGGATGGCCGAGTTGGTAGAACATATGAGCGCGAAGACCACAGATCACGAGTTCGAATCCTTTGTCAACACTTTCTCGATTGAACCTGTCGCACCGGGCTTGCCTAATGCGGTTTATCTCTCATCTGTGATTTGCGGACTACTGTACATGGAGCGAGGCCTTTCGGAGGTGGCCGAATTGGTGGAACAAGTCGCGAAGACTATCACGAGTTCGAATCCTCTGTCAACACTTCCTCGATCGAGCCCGTCGCACCGGACTTGCCTAGTGCGGTTTATCTCTCATATGTGATTTGCAGACTACTGTACAAGGAGCAAGGTTTATCCATTGCGCTCACGGATAACGGCTGCGGGTCCTACGGAAAAAAAAAAAAAACAAAAACCAGTGACCTTCTAACGTTCATACGTACACATCGTGTAATTGTAACTCTTCTGGTTCTGGATGTTGCTATCTTCGGCAGTAAATGCTTCGCACTACCACCTACCCGCACACAAAGCAATGGAAGAGATTGGGAAATTTTTTGATGATGACGTTCTTTTCTTGTCTTCTTTACAACACGAAATTAATGAATTTGAGGATGGTGGTGGTTGATCGTTTACTAGTATTGTGTCATGTCTTGAGATTGAAAATTAACAATATGTTGCAGAA
>CAIGRQ010198791.1:0-13670 GCA_903798375.1 Fraxinus sp. D2006-0159 | reverse complement strand
TTTTTAAGGAAGCGAAGGAGAAACAATCTCCATAGATCTCCCAATTCAAACCATAGATGCTTCAAGTTTCTCTTTCACAAGTGAACAAGAAATTTCAGAACATAGAGAATGATAAATTAGCAGCAAAAGTTGAAAAATCCAAGATGAATCCATGGTGATGAAGGGTGATTTGCTGAAAATGAATGAATGAATGAATTAGTAAGGAAAAGAAAGAGAGAGACGCAGGGAAGAGCAGAGGCTGAAAAATGAGATTTACGGAAAGAACAAAATAGGGTATAAAAAGAATGATTCAATATTTGGGTAAATTATGGAGGGAAGCATTTTGGGCTGGGCCTTTTAGTAAATGTTATTATATAATGTTTAGATAAATATCGATTTTATTTTATAGCATTACCAACAAGAATGCTATATTTAAATGTTATAAAATGTGTAAAATGTTGTAGTGTCCTCTAATGTAGTTCGAGGGCATTAAAACTCAGGTTGTCTAGTTGGACTAAGAGAAAACAATATAAAAATTGATGTGCACAATTATTGTTCAACCTCGAGCTCGAGCAATAGCACAAGCTCATCCTATCCCAATTATACAAAGCTTAGGGTCGGGCTAAATGTTGAGGTCAGACCTTAGGAGGTCAGGCCATATTTCATAAGATCGATTTCTTTGTCCTTATATCACACCTTCTAGAAACATTAAATTCACTTTGATTGCAACTCTCTGTATCCTTCATCCTCATCCAAAACACTTCAAACTATGATAGGACATTTTCAGTATAACACAAACATCTTGCATGATAAGGATAAAGATTAGAGGTGGTTGGATCTTTTTATAACTCAATAATTAACATCTATAAATATAGGACCAAAGTTCATTATTTAGGTATGCTTTTACATTTAATTCATAGCCTTACACTTATATTTTCTAGTCTCACAAACTTAAGCATTAGAGAGGAAATAAGGTCACACTTCTTTGCCTTTGTTTCAGGTCCTAAAGATTCTATTTGTGCTCATTCTCAATCATCAAGCTCGAATATCCTAGATACATATCATTGACACATTTGTTCCAAATCTTGGAGATCTTGTTCGTGCTTATTCTTTGTCGTCAAGCTCAAGTGTTCACATTGCAGATTTTTGTAGCCATCATGGTTAACACATGCTTAGGACATCTTCCAGCAAGCTCGTCTGCTCCTAATCAACCCTCTCCAGAGATCCACCGCTTCGCAGGAGAACCAGCACCTCCACTAGCAGTCATTGCTCCTAGAGCGTTTGAGGAGCTCCGCCAACAAGTCGACACGCTAACTCAGTTGCTAAATCAAAGAAATCCACGCTCAATGCCACCGCCATAGGGCGGTCTTATGGCATATGCTCAAACTCGAGCTCCACATCTTGGCAACGATGATATCGGAACCTCGAGCATACCTCACATAGCCTCGAGCTCGAAATTGATTATGATGGACTCTGCTGAATTTTCCAAGATCATTTAAGATAGGATCGTGGCTAGTATGCTTCAGAATACTTAGGCAACAACAGGGTTCACCCCTAACACCTCTTTCACCCTTGAAGTCTTATCATACCCTCCATTAGATATATTTAAATATCCTCGAGTAAAGGAGTACGATGGGACAATCGACCCATCAATCATATCAACATATATACAGATATCATGAACTTACAGGTTGCACCTATTACATTAATGTGCAAAGCCTTTCCTCAGACTTACTAATGCGCCTAGAGGCTGGTTTTTCATATTGGAACCTAATTCCATAGATTCTTTTTCAGGCTTGGCCAATAAATTCTCCATTTTCTTTGCAAGCAGCAAGCGTATCAGGAAGACAATCACATCATTTATGCAGATGCGTCAAGGACCCAACGAAATACTTCGCAATTTCATGATGAGATTTAATAAAGAAAGACTACATATTTCCTATCTAATATCACAACCGATGTCTCTACGTTAACATATCTCATAATGTGTAAAGTATTTAAATTATCTTTGTTGAAGACCCATCCCAAGTCAGTAATAGACCTCCTTACTCGAGTTGAGAAGTATATTAACATGAAGAAAACTATGTTTCCAAGGAGAGATGCCCCGTCATCAACTAAGCACGAGTAGAAAATACTATATGAGTTTAATTTGTGCCAAGATCCTTCTTGGGGTAAGCCAAGATCCTCCTCTAACATCCTTCACTAGCTTGAACACCATGAGGTCTAATATTTTGGTGGAGATCAAAGACTTTAAAGAGGTCAAATGGCCTCCAAGGTTGCAGGCTCCATCCGATACCAATGACAAAAGTAAGTACTACGACTTTCATCGGGATTACGGACACATGACTAAGGATTTTCTGGCTCTGAAACGAGAAATCGAAGCTCTTATCAAGAGGGGTTTTCTAGGTACTTATGTCAGCCATGACAAGCTTTAGAAAAACAATTAGAATAAAGACAAGGCTCCTAAAGATTCTAGAAAGAAGCAACCAACAGTAGGTACCATTAATTTCATCATCAGAGGGATAGCCTCGGGAGGAGACTCAAGTAGTGGACATAAACAATATGCCGACAATATCCATCAATCTCAAGCACTGATCTTAACAGTATGGGAGACATTACTTTCGGGTCAAGGGACTTAGAAGGCATATATTTTCTTCATAATGATGCTTTAGTCATATTGGTGATCGTTGCTAATTTTAAGTGAAAAGAATTCTGGTGGATAATGGAAGCGCAACTAATATATTATCCCATGAGGCTTTCATTCAGATGGGTATTTTAGTCGAATGACTTAATCCAGTTAAACTTCCCCTCCCCCCTTCTTGGGTTTGGTAGTGGAATGATCATCCCAGGAAGCATTGTTGGATTTCCTCTCACTTTGGGATTAGAATGGAAACATGTAACACATGTTACAAACTTCAAGGTAGTCCATACTCCAATAGCCTATAATATCATACTTGGAAGGCCGCTACTTAATAGAATAAAAGTTATTGTCTTAACTTTTCACCTAACAATGAAATTTCCTACAAGTAATGGAGTTGGGGTAGTTTGGGGAAGCCAAACAGTAGCTAGACAATGCTATGTTACTATTGTTCGTAAAATCAAAGCTGACATCGTGCAACTTTCAAAACTCGAGCCTGATCTTGAGCATCGTGAGAGACTTGTTCTTGTGAAAGAATTGGCTAAAGTTGGGATTGAACTTGGTAAAAATGTTACCGTTGGTCGAGATCCTAATGCTACATTCATGGCTGAACTTATTAGTTGCCTCTCTCATAATGTCGATATATTTGCTTGGAAAGTTAAGGACATGCCTGGGATTGACCTCAAAACTGCAGTGCACAAACTTAATATAAACTCAAATGCAAGACCTGTCAAATAAAAGAAGAGACAATTTACGGGAGAAAATTGCTGAGCTTGTTAATGCACAATTGATTCAGGAAATCCAGTATCACGATAGGCTCGCCAACGTCGTTCTTGTCAGTAAAGCCAGTGGAAAGTGGCGAGTTTGCATTGACTTCACTGACTCGATCAAAGCATGCCTTAAAGACAGTTATCCTCTACCTCGAATTGATAATCGTATTGACAGCACACGTCAGGTCATAAATTGTATAGCTTCGTTCATGGTTGATTCGATCATATAGTATTACAAGGTCATGTCTTTCGGATTGAAGAATGCAAGAGAAACATATCAAAAGCTTATCAATCAGGTCTTTGCTAATTTAATAGGGAAAAACATTGAGGTATATGTGGGCGACATGGTGGTTAAAAGAAAGTAAGTGAACAGTCATATTTCTGACCTCGAGGAGGTCTTCGCTACACTACGAAACTTAATCCTACAAAATGTACATTTGGAATGGCATTAGGCAAGTTTTTAGGTTTCATGATAACACACAAATGGATAAGGTCAATCCTGATAGACCTTGGTGTCTATGGAACCCTCTAATTGCAAAAGGGATATTCAAAAATTAACAAGTGATGTTGCAGCCTTAAACGGATATTTATCTCGAGTGCAAACAATTGCTTCCCCTTCTTTAAAGTTCTTAGGGACAACCGGAGCTTTGATTGTAATGAAAAATGTAATTCAACTTTCCAAGAACTTAAATGAACATTGGCAATGCCTCCAGTTCTTGCCAAGCCAGAACTTGGTGATACCTTGTTGTTATATTTGATCGTTTCCCAAAATGCGGAGAGTGGGGTATTGGTAAAGGAAAGTGGAAAGGTCCAGCAATCCATTTATTATGTAAGTAAAGTACTTCTTAATGCAAAAATTCGGTATACATTAGCTGAACAGCTTGGTCTCGCCTTGGTCGTAGCTGTTAGAAAGTTAGCCATGCCCTTGAGTATTTATATTATTTAGTTTTCGTTTACTTCATACTAGGATGGGCTTATTTGCCCTTGAGCAGTTTATTTTTTTAGTCCAGCCTATGTACCATTGTATATATACATTATTTTGATATACTAGTTTGCTTTGACAATAAAAACATTAAAGCTTTTACAAAAGTTTGAGCTTCATTCATTACTATTCATCAAAGATTTAGACTATTATCTCTCTTGTACTTAATATGATCATATCATTTATTAAGAGGGGAGTTTTAAATTGTAAAATCAATTTCCTTTAAATTTTAGGTCATAATGAGGTCCCATAAAACTCAATAGTATATGAGTATCAGTACTCCCTATTTATAAGTCATAAAGTCAATAAAAGCATTGTAAGGGTTTGGATTGCACTATAAATCAATCAAATATAGTGAAAAGGTCTTATTCGTGATGGAGAGCTTGGTAACGGAGGAGTATATCACAGTTTGGATCAAACCTCCACAATTACATCGTTTGCACACTCTCTTCCCTTTTACTTATTGTTTTCATATTTGTGCAATTGTGTTTGATTGACTTATTCACCTTCTATTTGGTTAAACTTGAATTAATTTTTTGAAAAAGTTTTTACTAACCAATTCACCCCTCTTGGTTAGTTATTCTTGGGCTTTCAGTTAAAACTTAAAAGGCATATTTTGTGTGTTTCCGCAAGCAGGTGAGCATGCATATGAGAGAGAACTAGTGTTCAACAACCATATTTAACTCCTATTTGGCCCTCATTTTTGGCCTAAAATGTGTTTTGAAATAACATTTTGTTAGAGAAAGTATGATTAAGAAATAAGGAAAAATTTTGAATTTGCATGTAAAATTATTTTATGAAAAGATGGGATTAAAAATGAGTTTTTGAAATAATGAGGACCAAACATATACTTAGAACCAGAGATGCCAAACAAACCGAGTGGCTAGTGGACTGCTCAGACTCTTACTTGGACGAGTCCGAGGACGAGTTGAGCAGGCCAGCTCATGGCTCGCCACTACAGTGAACAAAATGTCACTTTTCAAAAAAAAAAAAAAAAAAATTTGACAAAACAAACACTTTTAAAAAAAATGACCGTTTTGGCCACTTTTTTCCTTCTTTTCTTTACTCTATAAATATCCCAACCAATTTCGAGATTTTTACACACAAATAATAATTCTTACAATTTATTACATTCTACCTTCAATTTCAGTTATTTAATATCAATTATCACACTTCAAATTTACAATTACAATCTTGTACTTTCTTTTCATACTCTTTATTTATTATACAGTCATCCTATAAAAATTATAATACATATTCTATACAATTAATCACAATTCACAAATGGATCCATAATCATTTGTTGAGAGCTTGTTCGATATCGGATGCCGAATCACCTATGACGCCGCAAAGTCAATTTCACAATGAATTTGTCCGGTCTCTACGAAGTACTCATTCCCGAAAATATTCTAGATTCGGATACTCACGGAAGTAGTAGTCCAATTAATTTGAATGACGTTAATGTTCCCGAAACGGAATAGAAAGAATTAGATATTCCCAATGTAAGAAGGAAGCGAAAGGAGAAAAACAAACAAAATGTTAGGATCGCTTTAACTTGATTCCAACGACTCATATGGTCGGTAGAGTCGCAGAGTCTAAAGTAGTATGTAAATACTGTCAAACAAGATTTGCATGGAAAAAGAGCATTGGTACCACCTACCTCAACCTCACTACAAAGCATGTGAGGCTAAACATGGACTTGTTGGTGCCTCTCAAACACAAATGCAATTTGATAGTCTAACGGCCGGTTCTGCTTCTACGACACTTTGCACGTGGATCTATTCAAATGAAAAAGCTCGAATGGGAATGGTAAAATTCATTGTCGGTGGTGAGTTCCCTCTAGTAATAAAGGACAACTAACATTTCGTCTCCTACATGAAAGAATATCTTCAACCAAGGTACGTTTGGATAAGTAGAAACGCTCTTCGTTCTAATACAATGGAATATTTTTTTAATACAAAGAAACAATTGATTACTGATTTACAAAAATATAAATTTTAACATCTTTAATTTTGAGTTTATATGAAGGGAATAATAAAATAGGTTATATAGCAGCAACTACACACTATATAGACACTCTTTGGTATATACATAAAAAATTATTGCTTTTAGAATAATTGAGTTTCATCACAACGCTAACAATATATTTAATGCTAGTATCAGCATTATTAGAGAATATCATTATGAGAGTAAAATTCGTTCTTTTACATTTGACAACGCTAGTGTTAATAAGTCATTTATCGATAATTGAGTAGGATATTGAAACCTAATTTCGATGGTTATTTATTTCATATTCATTGTGTGTGTCATATTTTTAATTTAATAGTACAAGATGGTTTAAAACATATTAAAAATGAAATTCAAAGAATTAGAGATGCACTAATGTATATCACGATTTCACCTAGTAGAAACAAGATTTCAAGGAATTTTGTGTCGAATTTGGGGTGAAAAACACGAAAACATTTGTTAGAGATGTAGGACATAGATGGAACTTCAGTTACTTATTATTAAAATCATGCGAATGATTTGAACATTTAATAACTGAATTTTATGACAACAGGCATATTAGAAACGATGATGGCACTATTTTGAATAAATATGATGCTTTTAGATATTAAGATTAAAAATAAAAAATTGACAAGTGGTTTATTTGAAGTACTATTCCACTAATTGTATGGTGCTTACTCTTTATATAATTGCAAAGGCTTTTCATAAATACAAAAATGACCCTAATTTTAGTGAAATTATATATTCTATGAAGTTAAAGTTTAGAAAATATTGGGAAGATTTACCTATGTTATTTTTTTTAACATACATCATGAACCCTTGATAAAATTTATCAGGTAATAGATATTTAATTAATTAGATTTCAAAAGTTTTAACTTTTAATACACCTATCACTTATAGAAATTTAAAATAAACTTTATGTGAATGTATAAATTATATACAGAAAGAATGAGTGCAAATATTAGCCAAGCACCACCCTCTACACCAACTCCTCCTACTAATATTGAAGAAGACAAAATTGAAATATTAAATTTATTTGAAGGTAATATACATATGGATATGATGTAATATGTTCTTCTAGTAGTAATATGTCTATCGCGTGTAATCAGACATCAGACGTAATTCCAAATGCAGTTTGCCTAATTACTTAAATATTTTAATCATAATATGCTTGTAACACATCAATTAAAAAAAGTTCAAAAGAAGTAATTGAATTCTAGCGAAAATATGAATGACAATGGCCAGTGATTTCTACGATTGCAAAAGACTAACACATGTAGCTTCGAAATTTACTTTTAGTGCAAGTAAAATGGTTCTCTCTAAGGTCAATAACCAACTGAAAAAAGATATTTTGAAAGCATTAATGCGCATGAAGAATTGACAAGATGTTCATTTCCTACTACAAGATAAATATACTGAAATTACATGTCGTCAAATAAATGATAATTAATTTAACCACATTAATAAATTTGTTATTTTATAATACTTTTAATTTTTTTTAAAATTTGTTCGGGTACAATTTTTAACCTCGCTTACTTGAAATTTAAGTAATTGATCCCCAACTCAAATAAAGGATGAGGATTTTATCTAAAAAATATATTTAAAAAATGAGGAGCTCGAGGTCGAGCCAAGCTTGGCCCTCTAGGAACGAGCTGAACATAGTTCCAAACAAGCCACGAGCTTGCACAAACCGAGCTCATGTCCAATAGGGCCAAGTTGGGTCGACTTAGCCCATTGTCACCTCTACTTGAGCCCATCTGTCCTAACTTTCAAAAAGTCAATGAGTTTAAGACTCAGAAGTTGTTTTTGAACACATTTGACTAAATTTTATGAAAATATTTCTTTTAATTAAAAAAACTTTTAGAAGAAGTTTGTTGGTGTAACTTCCTCTAAAAGGACTTTCGAAACATGAAGCTCTTTTAAAAATTAGTTTTCAAATTGAATTTAATGTAACTTCTTACAAAAGTTTTTCTGGAAGAAGAAAAATCAAAAGAAAAAATAACAGCCACGGACAACCCCACATCCTCCTATGTATTTGGATGACCCTACCGGTAAAACTCCATTACTTAGATACGGTAGTGTCTTGCAAAGCATTTACAGTGTTTTGAAACGGACACGAGTAGTCATAGTCGGGAATGGACATCAACCAAGATAAAAATAAGCACCACGGATGAGTCGAAAAAAGACCTATGAATGCAATTATTTTAACTGGTGTGATATGCATGGAAACATATTAATTTTAATAATATACAATGGGAAAACTGACAATATCCAAGAGTTCATTAAGCCAAATTTTGCTTCAATATTTGCCACAAAAACAAGGAAACCTGTAGTCGTCAAACGCATTTCTTTGCAAGTTCAAGATTTCAACATTTTTCCAGTTGATTGGGCAGGCTTAAACCATCATTTACAGCGCAATTAAGCAATCCAAGTAGTCCAAGTGCCGTCTAATTCATATAAACAGGTCAAGTATTCAATGGACAGGACAGATTCACGTTGCCATAACGTCCTGTGTATCACATAAAACTCTGTCAAATCCCGTACTCGTCTCAGGGAATACCAAGGTATAAGTAAATTCATATACACATATTTTACGGGTCATTCAAGAGAACTTATTTTGACCAAGGCATCATATGCTTACCAGAAGTTAACCGTAGTGCTTGTCAGCATGGAATTAAAATTTGGAAAAAAATCATAACTGAATGAAATTTCACCCAAAGCTGTAAGCCATCGATGGAGATAGCTTGAGACACGGTTCCATGCAACCAAAAATGATTTTGAGTAAATGCCAGTTTTGGAACCCAACTGAAACCTCTCTTCCTATCATGTAATACCTACCTTGTTCTTAGTACTTTAATTCATCTTTCTTAAAAAGGTAACCAAGAACTCCTCTCAAGATTGTTCCAACATGTAGTAAAAAAATAAGTCTTAACAATTTACCTCACTCCCATATTCAGGTGCTAGCCAGCAGTTCTTGGAACAAGACACAATTTACAGAAGGCACCAAAACAAGAAACGATGTGATATAAATAAAATACCAAATAAAGCTGTTTAAGATGGAGTCTTAACTAAACAAGGCCTTGTCATACAAACTCGCTTCCAGAAATCTGAGGAACCCATTACTGGCCAGTCTCCTTTGGCATTCACCTATTGCATTTTTAATCTGCAGGAGTAACAACCAAGCACACGTCAAAATCAGTATACCATATTATATAAAAGACCTGCAATTCTGTTAATTGTTATCCACCATCAACAAAATAGCTATGTTGCACAGACACGGACAAGCCGTAATGCGATTTTTCGAAAAAAGTAGGACAACCATCAGGGACACATCAATTAAATAATATTAAAATTACTTTGAATTTATTTTATTATTTTGTTTTCATACGAAACATGTGTGCTGCATGTCTATGATATGTAGGCAGCTTGACTGAAGAAGAAAAAAGGGGACATGCCAAGCAGTGAGTCTGACACGCATCCAGAAATTTCCGCTGCATGACGATGTCAGATACGTGAACATTGATACTCTAGCCTTTCCAAAGTGTCCGTGCATTAGAGATAAATAGTTAGAGCACGCTTAACTAGGGATGGACATTACTTGGTGTAACATACAAGTATGTAAAGTATGGTTTGGAGGATAAGGTTCACATTGTGCAGACAACACACTTAAATGTCTGGGACCATTCACTAGCATAATATTTAGAAAATAGTACGTATACATGAAGACATAAAGTTATCTCACTCTTCATCAAGAGACACGACCTCAACATCTTCATATTTTCTTTCTAAGCAAGTACATCTCTATTTAATATATGTACTAAGAGGGCTGAATTCACAATCCAGCAAGAGTTTAGAGTTTTTCCAACATAATCATGACACTTAAATACTAGTCCCAAAAGAAATATATATATATATGGGCATGTTCAGTCATGCTTAAAATCCAATTAAAATTAAAAATATAGTCATTATTGGTCTCACTCGTCTAATAAAAGTCAACAATAACGACTAGTTTTTTAATTTTAATACGATTTTAATCTCTACCGAACACGCCCTATATATGCAAATATTTATAAGGAAAAGAAATATTCAATCAACCATTAAATTTCTTCAAAAACTCAATAATTTCACAAGTCTTTAAAAAGTTGAAGTGACCCGAGCTTTGTTATTTGCAGGATAAAATATATGATACGGATTTTTTCCTACTTCATATCCAAGTTCGTTCAAGCCAATATTTTGCATACTTAAGCATCTATCCAAATTTTATCAATCACACCCCTCATATATTTGATTTTTAGATGACAATGTTATCATTTGCAGTTTTGCACCCCATGATTGCACTTTGTACAAGATATCCCGAAAAATAATTTCTCAATAGTTATCACTTAGAACTAAGGGCGCTCAAAGAAAAGATGTAACTGCAAGCCAAAAACCGTATAAATGTGATGTGTTTTGCACACTTATCCGGACTTCAAAGCTTGATTAATTATGGTTAGTTGTGTAAATATGTTAACTGTATAAGAAAAATCCGACTTGGATACAATTGGCGTTAAAGAAAGATGAGTTTGAGCCTAAGTGGAGTTAATTCGGAGCAATTGATGATCAGCCAGATCGCACTGATCAATATGAAGCGTTGATAAAACAATCAGAGGAGATTCATAAGTTTTGGAAGCTAAATACAACATTTGGAAAGTTCAAGGACTTAATTGCAAACTTACAAAACTTAAATCAGATTAATTATGGATAATTGTGGAATGAGGAGACTAAATCGTGAAGATTTTGAGATGAAGGACCCCATGGTGACTCGAGCTAAACAGAATAAATCCAAAAACTAAGTTGAAGAGGAGGCAAAGTTAAGACTTTGCAATCTCAAAGTGTATTACATGCCATCGCTAGAATAGTGATTTCAATTTCAGCAAGTGAAAAGACATGCAAGTGCAATCGCAAGCCTAAAGCCCATGTGATCGCATGGTGTTACCCATCTGGAAAGATTTTGTTTTCTATTTTGATTCATCCTCTATTTAAAAAAGCAATTAGGGCACGAAATTTTGATATAATTCTTGGGTCTATAAACACAATGTTCATCATTCATTCAAGGAGGAGGATTTTGGGAAACAAGAGACATAACATCAAAAAGGAGAAGCCTAGGAGAAGAAAGTATATATTCCTTACAAGCTTTAAAGAAATTCTTGATAAAAAAACATATACAATGCATGAATTCGTACATCTTTGATTGGATTTGGAAGGAGATTCAAAAAGGTTGATAAAAACTTGTTAAATAGATTCAAGAACTCTAGATTATATTCCATCCTTTTTATATGCTTTAATTCCAAGTGATGTATTATCAATCTAATTTGTGTTTTTGTAATAATATGATGCTCGGCTAATTGAATGGGCAATGGAATAACATTGAAATGTATATTATGAAGTTTTGATATTAAATTTCAAATTTGTCCATTAAGTATTTGTTTGGTTTTGAATGATTGATAGAATTGTTTACGCCTTTTCAATTAATTGGCCATTAATTGAATTGTTTTATGATATCTATTGACATTCAAGAATAGGTATAGGAATTATAACAAATAGTAACAATCATTATAAAGTTTAATAGGAGATAGAGATATACCGCTATGCTTTCTTCATGTATCCGCATCCTTCATAGGGATATTGTAGGATCATGTGATATAAGTTTAATTCTACTCGAAATAGATTATTAAATAAAATATGAACAATGATTTCAAGTCCCCAAGTGTTTCAAATTCTTGGATAGATATGAAATGGAAGCATATAGGAGATACAAAGTCCTAGTGCTTGCCATTAATTGAGTTTTATAACCACTTTCCAAGTAGTTAAAAGTTAGATGACTAGAGTAGTGATAGTTTAATTTACCAAATATAAATCATTCATCAAATTTTGTTATTTGATTAAAGTAAGAAATAAATGAAAACAAATTGAATACTTAGTCCTTTTGGGTACTATTTTTGGACTCACGGCGACATTATTACCTGTCATAAAACCGTCCTATAGCGGGATGTTAAGGCAACAAAAAACTTCAATATTTCTAACTAGGCTACCATCCCCTCGCGGGCTTTTAGGGCAACAAAAAGCTTCAGTATTTCTAACTAGGCGTGTAATCAACATTTCCACACTAATGAAGTCTGGATAAACCAAAAAAGGTGCAAGCTAATGATTAAATCACAACATAGAAGATAAATACACCATTATCATCCCTGATAAGTCTCATCATATTGAAACAATTGGTAACACTAGTATTATCAGCCAGTTATGCAGAAGTACCACAAGGAATCGGAATCAATGTGTTAACAAATATAGTAAAATTTATGATTCCAAATACTCAGAAAAGGGGGTAAAGAACAATTCTCCATTGAGGCAAGTCAAGCAGAAAATACAATTTTCACCCAGGTATTTTTCAGCTAGATTGATGGAGAAGATTGTTACCTTTTAGCATCATTTCCCGGTATTCATCATCAACGTTATATTATCCCCTTTTAGAAGGATCCTACCGAGTTGCTTTCTGCTCTTCTTCTTCACATTGACCTCCTCAGCATCATCCAGAACCAAATTCATGTATTCATCGAAGCCGATGATGCGGCCTTCGATCCTCGTATCCTTCTGCTCGAAAAGCCAAATCTGAATACGAGCCTTGCTCTGGAGGAACCTGAAGATGAGATTAATGGGTTGGGTCATGATCCTCTGGACTTTTGTGCTCGCCATGGCTGCTGAACTTGGTTGCTCTGCTCCTTTCTTGCAATACAAAAAAATAAAAAGCAGAAAAACCCTAACAAGAACTGCGAGGTTCTTTCCTCTGTGCCAGTTCAATTTATATGCTCTATTTGGGCCGTAGTGCGGAAAATATCAAGGAGAAATTAGGCCCACTACCTCCAAAAATTTAAATATTAACTCAAAAACTAATTGAAACTATTATTACCGTATTGATTACTTCCAAAACATGAAAACCCAAAAACACAAAGAGGAGAAATCCCTGAACCAGAAAATCCCAAGACCCCAAACCCTCCTCCACTCCTCAACAGCGGTGATTTCCTCTTCGAGAAACCTCATCCGACTCAAATCTTCGATCCATCTCCGTCGTCTCTGTTAAGATTTGAGATTTCATCTTAAAAGATCAACCTTGTTAAGAGGAGTAGCTCAAAATCTTTATTAATTGGTCTGTGTTAATATCATTTATCGATGTGGGATATATATCCCTTAACACGCCCCCGCAAGATGGTGGCTCATTTGAACAGACCAATATTGAAATCCACGTGCTCATTTTAGA
>CAIGRQ010198757.1:0-15485 GCA_903798375.1 Fraxinus sp. D2006-0159 | reverse complement strand
AATTTAAAATTTTTTGCTACATTTTAACCATATATTCTCTTAAAAATCACTATTCGAAACATTTTTTTTTCCAAATCATAACCATCAAACAGGTACTTACATGCTTTAAGGATTTGAATTTTTTCCGTCAGAAAAGACTTTTAAAAATTAAAATTATGTATTTAAGGAAAAAAAATGTTAATTTTTTTGAAATAATTTTTTCAAGAATGTAGTTGAAAAACTAAAAAAAAAAAAATTTTTAAAGCCACCTTTAAAACTATTTTATTGGAAAAATATGTAAATATATAAATAAGTTTTAAAAAATCTCTACCAAAGAAAACTCATAATCCATGACTTTTAAAAAGTCCAAATCCAAAAATAACTTTAAATTCCAAAAATATTTTTTAATCCTATTTAGTTAATCTTATAAAAATTAATTTTCAAACGTCAATTAAGGATGTTTTTGAGCCACCTTATTTTGGAAAAATATATTCTGAAATAGTAGATTGATGAAGAATGTGTTGTGAAAAAAGAAGAAAAAATTATTGATGTAATGAAAAATATTATTTTATTAAATAATGTGTGACTGAAAATAAGTAGAAGAATGAAAATGAAAATGAAAATTTTAATGTTTATCAAACAGGAGCTAAAGATAATTTCCTCATAAAACTCTTTTATAAAAAGCAAAAACGCGGCTAAATGGACGTATGTTTAGGCTGAATTAAAATCTAATATTAATCTAAGTCAAAATTAAACAATCAATATCAACCACATCTTTCATGGGTCTACATTTTTTCAACCACACATTTCAAAAACTTCTATCACAATCCACTAAAAATCTGATTTTAATCCACACTAAACACCCTCTTAATACATGTTGAACAGTTGACTATAAATGAAAGAATGGAGTTTTAATCTAATTCAAACAATCAATATCAACCACATTTTTTATGGGTCTCACATCTTTTCAACCACACATTTCAAAAACTTCTATCACAATCCACTAAAAATCTGATTTTAATCCACACTAAACACCCTCTTAATACATGTTGAACAGTTGACTATAAATGAAAGAATGGAGATATTGAACACTTGAATATAATTATAAATTGTTTTGACAACAGCATCTCTGGTGTAACATTACTACAGCACCCCCAAAACAGGACATTCCTATGCTAAAGAACGCTATAGCTTTACAAAAATATACCAGCTATAGGGCTGGTCAAATAACACTTATTTGCAAGTGAAACTGCACTAGAGTACAAGGAAAATCGAAAAAATTCCCACCATTAATTCTCTGCACCTTGCGCAAAAAATTGGAATACGTTAGTTCAAGAATTTCCTGCAGTTTGGAGCTTGACATAAGCACGGAACTTTAACTTCGTCGTGCTCGTCAGATTCAAACAGGTAATCATACCTGTTTAGACAACACGAGGACAGAATAGTAAAAAATCATGCAATAGATGCCAAAATGTGTCCCTGTTTGGTGTAACTTAAAAAGTTGACAAAAATCAAAGTTAAAATCAACGATTAATTTTAACCACATATGTCATGGAACCCACAACGTTTATCAACTTTTTAACCATACATTTCATCAACTTTTATCAAAATCTACTAAAAATCTGATTTTTAGCTACAACAAACAAGGGCTCAATTGAAATTCAACTTCGGGGTGGGGCTGGGAATGCATAGAGAGAGGACTAGTAGTCATACGTTAACTCCTCGCCAGCTGAAACATCAATTTTAGCTACAAGAACTATCCGGCTCTCTTCATCACCTGTACTCATTATTCTCGCGTAACAATTGGGCATACACTGCAACAATATGCACAAGGTTATATATACACTGACATAACTGTACAAAAAAAGTACACAAATTTTGTGGACTTGCTGATGTGGAAACTATTAATTGTTTCTTCACTAATGAGCTATGACCAACGTAATTTAACATGTGCATTATGTAAGAACATGTTTATGCAGCTGCACCTGCAACTAAAATTCCTGGAAGAATGGAAGTCAATACAAGTAGACTAAATAGAATTGATCCAATACGAGACAGATGGTCTTTCGTTCAAAATATGGTCTGTTGCTACCAAATATCACAACTTGACAACAGTTTTCATCCAAGTCAAATACAAATGTACATATAAAAGAGGATAAAGAGCATACCGAGTGATTGATCAAGCGGCCTATGTTCCCCTTGTTTGTGGCATCAATTACTACTTCCTCGCTTATCTTGAAAAGCTGTAAAAGAATTGCATCAGATGACTGGAAAGTCACATTCATATAAATGACTTCGGATGAATATTAGGTGAAGACAGCGGGCAAGAGAAAGCAAGGAAAGCAGATTTACTTATTTTAATTTTGCCTTCTAAAAATATCCTTTGGGTCAGATTCAATTTTTATTAGTAAAAACCTGCGGTTTCACAACTTTTTGTAAATGGGTGGCAGAAAGACTTGAATTCGGGACCTTTGTCTACTCTGATACCATATTGAACCTCCTAATCTAAAGATCAAGTGGTAAGAGAGGGAGACAAACTTGTTTATATAAAATTTGTCTCCGGAAAAAACTTATCAGCATACATGGATCGGAGACAAATAAATTGATGAACCACATATGATTAACTCACATAGCAATCTTTGCCTTCCGACCGATAGCGCGCCTCCCTCAGATCAGCAACGCTGCGCCGCACCTGCTCACCTCTGTACTCAAAAATCTGGAGTAATAGTCGATGGTAAAGGTTATAGTGCTTAAATAACATTAACTAAACAAAAACAAGAAAAGCACCCGAGACTCCAATACTCTACTCTACCAAAAAGGAACTGTCATCAATCTGTCTAGCATGTTCATATCAGAAAAGAACCATCCCCACACCACCACCACCCAAAAAAAAGTTCAAAAAGAAAATACCATTTCTCCTTCTTGAATGTTTTGCCTTGCAAAGAGGCCCCATCCATGTATTTTTGATTTACCAAAGCAAACCCGATATTTTTCTGTCCTCTGAAACATCACAGAAGAAATTGTTACAAGAGAGATCAGCACTCACACGTGCAACAAACAAGCATGCATGCGTTCATGCACACTCAAGCACCGAGAAATACACATCCACACAGCAAACCAAGAAACGAGGGCAGCCAAAACAAACTTAAATCATGAAGAAAAGTTATTTACCTGTAAATGGCTTAGTCGTTCTCTGAAGGTCGAAAAAACCTTTCCAACTTCAAATTGCTGAACAAAAACAGAGAAAGAGATAAATAAGCAAATAAGCCATCTGAGAAGAAAAGATAGATAAATAAATAAATAAACTTAATAAAAGAGTAACGAAAATAAATAGATATTGGGAATAAGGATTTTCTGTTGCGTGTCAAATTTAAATTAAATAAATAGAATTGGAAAATTCAGAAACAAAAAAAAAAAAAAAGGAAACTGATTACGTTGTGTGAAGTTAAACAATCTATAAAGTCAAAAGCATGACGGCTTGGGCCCATCGGTCGGTGGAATACTGACTCTTGTCCAGCTCTCTGCTCAAAGGACATAAGAATAGACAGAAGTAAAAACATAAGCACAAGCAGATGTGATCAAATCGACAGATGAGAAGAAGAGAGCAACGAATTATCACCAAGAAAGGGCCCTACAGAATAACATGCAAACCGAAAAAGAAAAATAAGTGAAAATTTAATTTTACTGTTGAGAGTGCTCAGGAAGTGAAAATTAAGACAAATCAAGAACATTACACTGCACCTTTCTCTTTGATCGTTTGAAAATGCGACACCTTGCAGCAGACATGGGATCGATTTCACGAGTATCAGCAGACAATAAATCAAAGCACTCAGCAGTCCTCGATGAGATGAGCCTTGAACCACTCAAGCACTGTTCTTGAATCTGGTTTTGAAGTAAGTTTCCGGTTGAGAAAACCCCATTGGGAGTCTGTATGACCAGTACATTCTCTGCACTTGGCATCCTAAGACACCAATCAAACAATTGAAACTAGGCGCTTAAAGATTTCCGAAAATTTGGACTTCATAGAAATTTTGAAACAATGCAAAACAGAAAGACAGCTGAGTTGGTATAACGTCCAGTCTTTTTCATATTTAAAAAAAAAAAAAACACACACACACAATGCCAACAAGCTAATCCAGTAGAATTCCTTGAAATTTATCCTGATCCATTTGTGGACCTTGATTAGAAATATGAAATTTCTTGTACCACATAGAATCTATAGTGACACCAGTGTGAATCCCAAAGAAAAATAAATAGAGAAAATAAGACAGGTGAAACATTATGCATACCTATGAACAGCGCAGTATGAGACCCATTTGGTTATCTGTGTTCCATACTTCTCCTCACAATGTAACTGAATTTAGGAATGGAACTTACGTGAATAAACAAATAAAAGGAAGAAAAGGCATAAACATGGTTGTTTTGTGTGCCTGTGTTTCTTTTCTGCAAGTAGACCAGATAAAACAAAAAAAAATCATCACAAAAAAATACAGATATCAATGCATAATATTCATTAAGGGTGAGATTGGGATTCTTAATATTGCATACACTCGACCCTCTTAAAAAAAGAATAGCAACAAGACTCAAATTTATAGAAAACTAGTCTTTTTTATGGTTTGTTGACAGCAGAAAAACCAACTCTACAGTGGTAATCAAAGCTTGATTTATTACAAATCAAAGGGACCCAAAAATGATACTCTGCTATTTAGTCTTTTTTTTTTTTTTTAAATTCTTTAATCACTTCAATTACCTATACATTGAGGTATTATAAATTTAATATTAACTGCAAAAATTATTATGAGTCATTACTTCCCTTGATTTGTAAGCAAAACCGAGATTATTTCCAACATTTGTTTTTTTTTATTCAAATTGGTTTGTAATACTGAGACATTTTTCCAGCTTTCGTTTCCCAGGAGGGGTGTAGAAAGATTTTGAATAGGCCAAATATGGAAAAAAAAAAAAAAAATAAAAAAAAAAAAGAAAAAAGAAACATTGTCTCAATGAGAGACGAACAAATTTTTTTCCAACAATCCAGGGCTACAGCTGATTTCAAGTGCAAACTGTTGGACATTTTCAGTCTGCATCCAGACAAGCAGTCATACTGTTCTTCTGATACCTAACAGAATTATTCTAAGAAAAGAAACCCAGGGACATTTTTTCCTTTCATATGGACCAGTTTCCAGCCTCTTTTCTGTCAGATAATAAGAAAATATTTCAAAAATTATTGCTCACTCGGTCACATTCACAGGTGAAAAACATTTGACTAAACCAGAAGCAGATCTGCTGTCAAATGACAAAGAAAGTCAGTGCTAATAAGAAACCCTACACCAGACTTATTTACAGGTGTTAAGCTGTATATAATTTTCTTCTCTTTATTCTCTTTTTGTGTGAGCTTGGGGTCCTGGCTGATACCCTGTTGTCTGTCGATATGGTCTAATGCTCTTAGTTCCCTTGGCAACTCATTTTAAATGAAAGAGTTATGAGTAACATGCAACTTTATACAAACACGTGTAATCGATTAGGTCAATATTCAAACATATCATTATCATAAAATTCCTTATATGACTGGTAATTACAGAAATAAAAGAACAAGAGTAGATACGTACTTCCATGCGATATCCAGCACGAAATGCACACATTGCATGAAAATAGGTGGCACACTTGCAACACTGAGTGCAAGACCCATGAATCTGATTACAAATAATGCATGCCTGCAAATTTACAAAATATAAGGACTCTTGCAGATACCAGAGAAATTAATTTGTCCGAAGAAAAATCTTGTTTAAAACAAAACCATTCGACTCGAAAGTCAATTAAGCCAAAATTTCAAACATTCATAATCATGCCATGCCAACCATGGACTTCTATTATCTTGTCAATTGACAAACTTCAAATAGAGAAATGCAAGGAAAAGAATCTGCAAGTGGCCAATTCATTAATATCCTCAGACTGATCTATGAACCACCTCATACCTTAGCAAAGGAACTTGCCGGAATTCGAAGAAGGCCTGTTGCAGGCTCCATCATCTCTGCATTCGAAAAAGCGACTTCTGGCCGAAACCATGCACATGTGACATGAACCCATAAAGTTCCAACATCAGTTGGCTTTAATGCACCACCTACAGAAGCAGTATTTCATTACAAGAGTAAAAGGTGATGAAAACACATTTGTAACTATAGTAAAACGTGAAAACAACTTACCTTTTACAGGACAGAGGCAACACTCTTTCTCAACCTCCGGGGTTTCGCATGCTCGACAGACCCATGAAGCAAAATCCTGAATATTTCTAGCCCCATAGCATTCTTGATGTACAGCTATTTGACATCTGAACCACATTAAAAGGATCTCTCAGCTTAACATTATGAATGCTAGGAAAATCTGGGCCATATTCAGCAGTAATAGAGTTTCAATTCAAATGGCTGTACTATGAGTTATGAAAGTATAATATTCCAGATATTGACACCTGTTGCATATTATCATTTTGTTGTAGTCCCAATCTTCAACCCATCTACAAATAGCACAGCGTTCTGTTGTCCACTTTGTATATACAGGTTCGTAGTTTTCTGTCAAAGTAAATATGGTAAGAACACTGGGTTCTTAATTGGTTATATGTACCCACATGACAATACGAAGAAAAAAAAATATGTAAAAGGATTACCTTGTAACAAACCAAACAGCTTTTTCTTATCTAAACGAAGAGGATCAAAGCCATGTGCATCGTACTCTACGATCTGCATCAATGGTAGTAAAGAACGTGAAGAAAACAGAAATATAAATGTAATTAACAACATAGCTCCAAGAAATAAAAACATTAGTGTCAGCTTATCGTTTCTCATTACACAGAAAATACTTTTAGAAAAAAAAAAATATAGAGCACCAAAAATTTATACATTATCTACATTGTCTTCCACAAAGATATAGCAGAATAAGAACAGATTTAATTTTATTCAAATAAATCTAGGTCTGCGTGAATCATTTTCCACAAGATTAAAGTCATAAGACTAATTACAGCACACTCAATAAATAAATAGATAAGAGACAAAGGGAAAAGGGAAAAGGGCCCTTACAGCCACACAGGGAAACTGCAATGGAAGGAAAATGTTTACAGAAGGTCATCACTAACTATAATTAATACATAATTGTATGATGTGAATTTATTCACGTTCTTATTTTTTAGAATTCCACGGTTACCAACAATCGTTGGCCTTTCCTATCTTTAATTTATCTCAACATACAATAAAATGAGAATATGATTATAAACTTCACAAAAATCTAAAATTTATGGAATTTCTGATTCCAAGGCTGAACAAAAAATGAAACTTACAGATTTATTTCAATGAAATTTCAGTCCCTAGGAATGGGCTCTTACACTGATATTTTTCATTTTTCCTAGTAAAAAATTAGATTTTAGTTGTAACAAAAGTTCCCTTCACTGACAGCATAACATGAAAACAAAAACACCATCTAATAGAGCAAAAGATATAGTGAACCACAGAAAGTGACAGTGGTTTAAAACTTAAAGATCCTATACATACCCATTTTTCAAGTGTTAAATTTGAACCCTTCACTTTAACACTTGACTTCCATTTTTTTGCTCTAGAACCTGTATGTCGCTCCCATTCACTAAGCGATTGTTTCTTTGCCCCGCATGAACCACACCTACATTGAACCCTGAGAGGAGGGTTGAATGGAAATCAAATTGTAAGTTTCTATAAAACCCAAAATAATATCAGCATTGCATCAAATTTGGCAGTAATGTTATGGTACTTTAAAACTTTATCGCCCCAACTGAAGATAGTGCGGGTTAATGTTTTTGTTCCTGAAGATGTGTTTCTTCCTAATTTGTTTTTCTTTCGTAGTTGAAGAGAACATAATGAGTCATTAATCAAGTCATCAATGGAAATCCATCAGGCACAAATCTGAAAACTGGCTTGGAATATCCTTTTGACTAAAAAGCAAAATGCATAATGAAACATATTATCTGAACCAATTATCACAAAGCATTTCTAATATTTATTAAAGCACAGGTGGCATATGTATCTTGGTAAATTTAAATAAAATTAGCAATTGAATGTTATCCTCATAATATACCACAAAGCATTTCTAATATTTATTAAAGCATAGGTGGCATATGTATCTTGGTAAATTTAAATAAAATTAGCAATTGAATGTTATCCTCATAACATACTAATCTGATAGCTCAAGGAAACCACTATCAATGAAATGATATCTTCTAATTAAATAATTTGACAAGAAATTATTCTAAACCATGTGTTCTCTTGTGCCAGATTCATAATTAGATCCAGCCTTGATATTTTTTTTCTTCGTTTGGCACAAATGTTCCCTGGTTTGAAGATGGAACACTAAATTATATTGAATAATATACATTTAGTGCTCAAATAATTAAAACATTTTACAAGTTAATAATATTTGATAATCGATTAACTTCCGTGGTCAAAAGAAGAGAAAAAATAACCATTTAGTATCATCCAATTTCATTCCATGTTCCTGAACTAGTATTTCTTCAATCCAACAATACAAAATCCATATAAGTAAATGCATGTTTATTGCATTTATAAATCAAATAATATAATAATTTAACATCTAAAAGTTTTGTTATGATAAGCAAAACAAAGATCAACCAACTGAACAAGTTGACATATTTGTTCATATCTAATATTATACATGTAACTTAAAGCTTAAATTGTTTTGTCCATTTAAAAAGAATAGAGTATGGCTGATATGAAAATTTTTCTAACATGAGAAGAAAACATTCTATAGAAAAGCACAAAAGGTTCTGATAAATTGTATGTATTACAAGACTTCATAAAGGCATTCTACATAATTAAGGTTATTATTATTAATAAAACACAGAATAGTATCAATCTCTCTCTTTAACAATGATTAATTAATAAAGATAGTCGTATCTAGGTTGTTCAATGGAACCTCAAATATCTTTGCCCACAAGCGCATGATATATGTTTAATCACTATGAATGACAATATCACCTGCACAGAAGCTTAGATTTATTCTTCCAAATGTTGGTAGCATTGGTACGTTGATGAGACTCAACTTCAATAAATATCAAATCTATATAAAGTGCACAAGCAGATGGGCAGCATTGCACATTGCCAATTAGATCGTGAAACTAAACAACGAATATTTTTTAAAATTTCAGGTCTTACAGATGAAGGCTTGAATAATAAATGCCGTCCACGCCATTGCAGACAACAGTGATCTTGTCAGACGGAAAGATGTGTCCAGAATTCTGGGCAGACCTGGTTAAAGCAACATGCAGAGAGTTTTACAAAATTAAAAAATCAGTATCCCTTGTAAGCAGCATAATAACAAAAAGAAATGGTGTGCAAAAACATACCTAACATCGAATTGCCGTTTGTCCAAAATTAAAGAGTCAGGGGTAGATTTTGCTTTGCATTCAGGGCAGAAGTAATTCACCTTCTCCAGATGCTATAAAAGATATAATATGGTTATTACATGGTATATATCATGAAGTTGATAATAAGCAAATGCGGTAACACCATGAAACTCTTGATAATAAGAACTGTAGTCAAACCTTTAAAAGCCCACTGGAAATGTTGGCACACTCAGCATGTACCCAGACATCACAACCATCACAACATACCTACCCAAAGATTTTGAGATAGAAATTGCACATGGTCATTTAATTTGTTGGTAAACAAGAAATGCAAAGTAGAAGTGAAAATAATCTCACCCAACTTCCACCATCAGAATGGTGCCAGATTTGCTTGCATACACCACAATATTGTTTTGATTTCCTTAACTGAAATAAAATTTCAATCTTCCAAAGTAAAATAACCATCAAAAATTCAAAAAAATAAGAACTCTATTAATATACAGATTGCAAAAGGAGAATGGTCTGACCTTAACACAGTGCTCACACAAGAAATAAGCTTTTGCATCTTTGTCTTTTATTTTCTTCATAGTTCTGCATGGAAAAATCAGTCCACAGCTTTCACAAGGCCGTGTTTCTTTTCTCTTATCATTTGAATCCTGAGAAAGACAATTTATGGATAAAGTTGAGTTACATTTCAAAAGAATAAAACTAATCATTTGAAATGCTCTCCAAAAATGCTTGAACCAAAACTTTTTCATTCAATGCAATTTTACACTCAGGGCAATCATCAGTAACCCCCCAGTCATGTATTCTCCCTACAAATTTGTCATTATATTGTAGTGCTTTTTTGGTAGTGCTTATAGTTGTGGGTGCTACGAAATGTGTGGATAAAAAATATGTTTAACCAGCTTAAATTAAAATTTTAGCTTTGCCAAACATGCACATAGTGTTGACATATCAAATACCCACAATAATAGTCTTGTTTATCCCACGGTGATTATTTCCCTTGTTGCTGTTGATCATACCCTTAGAGATGTAAAAAAATCTCTTACCTAATCATATTTCCACGACTCCCACGCCCCAAAAGTAGGGAACACAAAGATTTAGGAATATAGGTAAAAAAATGAAATCTACAAAAAGTAAATAACTAAATGAGGATAAAAGAAGTGATAACATCTCTCTAGCATGTAGATACAAAGTTCTGGTTATCAGTAACTTAATTGTTTCAAATCCTAAGAGGCACTGGTCAAGTGGAAAAGCTGGAAGCAACTGAAATAAATAGCCTTCTTCATAACACTACTCGTAGTCCAATTTGCACATTTAAGTAGAATATTTTGCAAACCTCCTCCAAACAGTAAGATCTAAAACACAAACCTCAAAAACCAAGAAAGCAATGGAATATCATGGCAAGTAAGAATGTGTTGATTGTAACTCGTACTACCACCATTATAAAATATAACTAGAAAGTTATTCCTGATTTACCCTAAAAAATTTAGCTTCATGAAAACCCACCTGCTCAATGGAATAATATTGTGACTCCTGATTTAAACCAGTTGCCTGTTTGATTTCACTAGGTTCTGTCCCAGGTAAAGTTTCCTGCACAGTCTCCTCCACAGAGGGATTTGAGTAGCCACTTTCAGCTAGAATAGCCTCCTCTATAGCCATCTGGAAATCTCTAGGTTTGCTGCCATACAACTTAGTCTGCCCCTGAAATCTGAACAATGAACATATTTAAAATCCCGATTCCAGTAACATAGATTGGATTTGTCAAAATCCAAAATTATATGCACCTGTCCATGTACTCGTGAAAGGGAAAAACCATTCCAGCTTTTATCCACGCATAATCCTGTATATAATAGTAAAAAGAAAATCATTTACTCTCACTATTGGCAGAAATATTTAAGAGAGCAATTTTATGAATTTATAAATGCTAATAACAGTTCACTGTTACATCCAGTATGTAATTTATAACTGCTCAAGGCATTATTCAAACAGTAACATATACATATATCATGCCATACAGTATATAATATTTCATATTCAACTAGCATGAATGCACCTGCAAAGGATGAGGAAGTTAATTACCCTCTGTCTACTCTTTGAATAACCATAAAACATCACACAGAGAGTGCCTGGAACACAAGCCCTCAGAACAGATTCAGGTGCTTCCCTCAGCGGATCAATCACAATAGCTGGCCAAGCTGGGAAATTCTTACCGCATTTGGCCCAAACTATATCCCCCAATACGAAATCTTCAGGTTGATAAAAATCAGCCTTCTTTACAGTCTCCTTCTCCTTGACCGTCTTTTGCACTCCCACAAATCCATTCACCTCCCTCCTTGAATACCCACCACTTTCCACCACTGGCAAAACACTTGAATGCCCTTCGTTAACTGACACCACTGAACTCCTAGAATTCGAATACATTTTACTGCCAGAACTGTCTCTATACCCATATCCAGTGTTCGAGTGGGGTAATAAACTTGTACTATGCAATTGGCAGCCATGTTGATCTTCAACTTGCTGTTTCTTGACTAAATATATTTCATCGTTGTAAAACTTGTGATGCTTTAGTTTCTTCTTACTATGAATCCCATTGCCCACATTATCTGTTTCCGAAGTACTACTTCCATAATCAACATTCTCAGATTTTTCTTTCTTCCATGAATGCAAAACTGAGTCATTGAATTTCGATGGTAGTACCTGTGAACGCCCTCTAGAAGACTTTAACAGAGGAGGCTTATTAACACCCATCTGAACCTGAATTTTAGTCTGGGGTATTGAGTTCACTTCACCGGCGTAGAAAGAAGCTCTAGTGGGCAAATTGTTCGGGAAATTAATGCTGGACCCTTCAAATTGGTTTACAGGAACGGTAACAAGCCCATTGGTTGTTTTCGCCTTCTTGGAATTAACGGTGGAGCATGATTCCCCCTCATTCTCACCGGAGATGACTTCCTTTTTCTCGGCTTTGCAACGCTTGAGGTTCGGCATTTCAAATTTCTTCATCTGTTTCACGATCATTGTCCCCGTATCAGATGAATTCAACCATAACCAACCAAAAAGCTGAAAAAACCCTAATCCCTCTTTCCAGAACAATTAATTTGGAAAAATCAGGTAAAGTTATTCCAATCACCTCCAGCAAATCCAACCAATTATTCTCAATACCACAGAATACTTATAATTCTTCGCGAGCTTCCCTGGTAAACCTAATTTGAAACGCGGAACAACAAAACCCACGAATTTGAAACAGCCAGGTTGGATACGAACGACAAAATAAAAGAATAATCTACAAAATCTCTTGGACCCTCAACAAGAATTAAAGACTTTGCCGTCAAAAACGAAAAACCACCGAAAATTGAACAAACTGTCGAGAGAAAAAGATGAGAGAGATTTCGTGAATCGCAGAGAATAAAGTGCTTTCTGTACAGCTTGCGCCAAAAAAAATTAAATACATATATGTGTATAATATGTATGTGTATCAGAGTTTGAATGCCTGGGTCTAAATTGAATGTGTAAATATCAAATAATCGCAAAATAGAAAAAATATAAGGATTCAGTTGAAATTTTGGGGGTGTGGTTTGGCTCCAAGATTGCAGCGAATTAGGAAATTTTGGGAGGGAGAAGAGGCCGAGGGTGCGGGTGACGCGCCAATCCCAAAATTTTTGAGCCGAGGTAGCATATAAATTTTGTGTTACCAGTGGCGAGGTTTCCTTATCGCATATCGCGTGTCCTAGTTGGATTGGGGGTTCTAGGAACGTGGCTAGGTTGAGTTTGTGTTGTGGACAAACTGCAACGCACGTGTGATTTTGGATATTGCAAGCCAGGACCTCAAGTTGTACTGCACACGAGGAGATAAGAGAGCATAGTTGTCAGACTCGATCCGAACATTGATTTGAACAATGCAATTGATCAATGGGTTAGTGGTTCAACGGGCGGGGTCATTACATAAAAACTTATAAAAAAAATATAAGTATAAAAAAAAATTTACGGTCAAAATTAAAATTTTTAATTTATTTTTCACTAATTATTTATGTTTATAAAATAAAGTAAAATGTTGGACCAAAATTTTTTAAAAGAATATTTTTATAAAAGTTATAAATGATTCATTAGTTAGATATAAGTCATTGAACACAAATGATACTAAAAGACTTTGTGTTCAAGTGGTAAGGAACCTTTTATTTTTCTTATCAAAATTTTTTAAAAGAATATTTTTATAAAGACTATAAATGTTCATTAGTTAAAGAATTTTGAAATAGTAGATTGATAGAGAATGTGTGGTTAAAAAAGAGTGTAAATTTATTGATGTGGTGGAAAATATTATTTTATTGAAGAATGTATGGTTGAAAATGAGTAGAAAAATGAGAATGAAAATTTTAATGTGCATCAAACAAGGGCTAAAGTACTTTGTGTTCAAGTGGTGAAATCCTCTTTATTTTTCTTTGAAGTCCAAGGTTCGATACCCTTGAATCAAAAAATTTTATAAAAATATTTCAAAACTCAATCAAATCGGTCAATCGTCCGGGTCCGGTTAACTCGGTCAAAGCCGGAGTTTGACCGAATCAAGTGCATTTCCATCAATTTAATCTATCCGGTCAGGTCAAGGGTCCGGGCCACCTGTTTTCCAGCTCGACCGGCCGAGCCGGATCGATTTTTATAACTATGGATAAGAGTGTGGATTATTGAGCATTGTTTGGTATAGTTATAAATCAAGTTTTCAGTAGATTTTGATAAAAGTTAATAAAAAATGTGATTAAATTTTGATAACATTTACGAATTCATTAAATTTGAATTTCTTCAACACAATAAAAGATTTTTTGTTTAAATATTTGAATATTAAAGTTAAGAACACATTAACCATCAATATTATAAGCGCAAAATTTCGAATTTAACCAAGTAAAATGAAGAAATCTTGAGTATGGAGTTGGAGATGGTGATGGTTGAAAATACTTTGAAAAATGACGATGGAGATGGAGGAGATGAAGAAATATTGAAGAACATAAAATGTTAGGAGAGATTTTCAAATTTATAACGTTCTTTGAATTCTCAAAGTTGGTAAAATGGATATTGTGATTTCTTTAAATTTTTTACTTTTTTTTATACTTAAATTCGGTCAAAGGTCATTGTGAAAAAGTGGATATGTTAATCGTCCATCTACCACCATTTCCTCATTTTAGTTTGTATCTCTCCATTTCAATGCGAGCACATGGCCAACTCTGCAAGAGCTCTCTATTTATTGTATTTTTCCCCTATACACGAATTGTGCATAGATGTCAATTAAATTATAAAACTTTCTTTTACACTTTTTCAAAAAGTAGAAGTTCGCGATTCATCAAGTCTCTCTTTAGACAGCTTCAAGTGAATCTATTGTTTACAAACTAGTGATTATTATAGCTCCCGAACTATAACTTTTCTCTCAACTTGCTTCAACGAGCAAATTGTGTGCAAACACGTCAACAATTTTGTTCACTTTAAATTTTTCATCTCGTGAAGGATAAAATGTTTCACCTCTTAATATGGATTGGCTAATAAAACTTGTTTATTTCGGAAATGAATGGGCAAGTATTTCTAAACGAATTATCTATATATTTTGAAAAATATGTAGTTCGACTCTAACAGCACCTAGAGGGAGGTGAATAGGTGTAAGAGATTCGAAGTTCGGTGACTAAAATGTAAATACTCAAAAGTTGAGCCGAACCTCAAGATGAAGATTTGAGAATGTTAATCGTCAATTGGATAAAGAAAGATGTCAAAGGGATCAGATATAACCAAAGAGTGATCACACATCAATTTTCAACCGAAAAAGTTATGCTCCAGATTCGTAGTTTCATATTGAGACTCATTTTCGACATAGCAAACGTTTGAATTGGAAAATGACATCTGAATAAAAGTCGTAGCCCTTTGAATAAGATTTTCAAATAATTTTGAATCATCTCAATCGAATATCAGGAGCAAAAGTTATGATCAAAATACTGAAAGCTTGCGGATGCATATTACAGCGAGTTCAGGCGCCCCTGCGCCGCGACTGCGCAAATTGCCAAATAAGCCCTAATGTTGACAAGTAAAAAGGGGGGCACTATAAATACAACTTGGAGGGTTCGAATAAGGGACTTTTGGAAAGAGAAAATAAGCA
>CAIGRQ010198737.1:0-14140 GCA_903798375.1 Fraxinus sp. D2006-0159 | reverse complement strand
GATAATGCACTTCTTGTGTATTATCTTCTGATTTATAAAATTACATGATTACCTATCAAAAAAAAAAACTGTACCACCACCACAAAAAGGATTAGTGCCATTGGTCAACTGAACTTCAAACAACATTCTAGGCTGTCCAGACAGAGATGTGCACTTGTTAAAATGGCATGCCTTGCAGTTTGTTAAAATGGCATGCTATAATTGTGGGCAGACAAATACCTGTCTGAACCCACCAAGTGCTAGCAGTGATGACATAGCAAGTATTAATAGTACGAAATGCCTTTTCTAGCACTGAAGAGTAATTACTTCAGAAAAATTTTGGGATTAGAAAGGATGTACCTCCAGAAACTACAAGATAGAAGCCTACCAATACACGATATTAAGTTTATAGCATCATATATCACTTATGACTTAAATATGCCACCCTAAAAGGGTAAATTGCTTTCGGGGTAACTATACTTTCACTTAGTGTTAATCAGATAACTGTCCTTCAATTTTATTCAATTGGTAGCTCCACTTTACTTTGATTTCAATGAAGGTAACTTCGTCCAATTTTACTGACATAAATTGATGATGTGGCAACCAATAAATTATGATCATCACATATAACCATTAGTTATTAATGTGCAATAAGTACAATCGATTCCCATCAATCCAAGTGACGGAATTGAACGGAGTTACCCAATTGAAATTAAATTATATTTATAGTTACCCAATTGATCAAAATTGAAGTACAGTTACCTAAATGATATTGGGTAAAAGTAAAGTTACAGCAAATAGAATTACCCCCTGAAACATTAACCACTGTATGAAGATATTGGGTATGAACATCTTTGTCTTTATGAAAAGGTAGCAATAAAGCATAATTCTTTAAACCAAAAGCATGTTTCGTATATATTAAGAAATGCTATATGAGGATTGCCTGAAAACGAGATAAATTCTGCTCAAGATTATCTTGAAGCATAGAAGCACATCTAAGAGACGAAATCATAGACCAGCCAACATAATTAGAGTCAGTCTCACCCAAGCTTCCGAGCGAAAGGCAATACGAAGCCACCAAGACAAAGATCAACATGAAAGCATATCCTCAATGTAGCTGCTAATTCACCAAGCTCCTACAAGAGAAATTCTCATAATTACATTTTGAAAAGAAAGAGATGAGTGGCTCCAGAATGGAAAAATAGAAAGTTAGTGTCATGTGCCTCAATTGGGTCTATGATTCCATGTGGGAAGCCAGGTGCTGATCCAACAACCTGTAAAACATGGTCTTTAAGTTAATATTAGCCAACAGACAAACATAAATGTGATTTTGGTGAACACATTCAAAAGGGAGTACTAGATTTATTTTGTTTTAAGGGTGTGATTCTCTAGATATTTTTTTGAAGGGGAAAAGGCCTGCTTTGCCCTTGGGCTCTCACTACTATATATCAGTGGAACCTAAAATGATAACTAAAAAATGAAAGGACAAAAGTATGACAAGAATGCTAAAACCTGAAAGTTCATTTGAATTGAGATGCACAATAGTTAAAGGAAATAGATGTTGCCATGGAAAACTCCATGCATCATAAAATGAAATCCAGCACTTCCAACGCAGCATTTGCTTCAAAAAAACCAAATGCCATAGGAAAAGAGAACGAGATAAAAAGATCTTACCAATATGGTGTTCCTGTTGATATGCCGTTTAATAGCTTTAACATCAGCTCGAAAATCTTTGTTTACGGGAACCCGCCACAATTTAATGTTAAAGTAATGGGCAGCCTTGTCATATGCTGAGTGAGCGGAAGCTGGTATTATCCTAGTTTTGGGAAGATAAATGAGTTGTGTAAAGATAGAGATTAGAATAGGATAAGAAAAATATTGGCAAATTTACATACATTTCCGGTCTAGTGATCCCCTTCTTAGCTTTCATATAGTCACGCGAGGCTTTTACAGCCAACACTATACTTTCTGTTCCTCCTGATGTCATATTTCCACAAATTTGTCCTCCAGAAGCCTTTTCCTTACTTCCAAGTAGTGCAGCTGTCATTGCAACAACTTCTGCTTCAAATTTCACAACACTCTGGAATACATCCAGATGCAGAGGATTGGTGTGTGCAAACCTGAAAAAAGATCATAATACCAGTAAGAAAACAGATGCAGAATGTGAAGCATGTTGAAGTTGTCACATTATGACAAAGAAAAATATCTGTGAGGGCACTGAAAATAGAGCAATTGTCAGAAATAATGCATTAGCAGGGTTCAAAATTAATTAATTAAGAGTTTAAGATTGATTGAATCAGTTACACATAAAGGTAGTGAGTATATTACATAGTTTAGAATAAGATGTAGGTATAATTTTCCACTAGTATCAATCATCAACATAATCATTACAGAGCAACTGAAATTGTTTGAAAAATAAAAATTACAATTTTATCTTACGAACATTGAGCATGCCTCATTTATCAAAGAAAAGTGTCCTTCATATTCGTTTCCTCCAATGTAGCTGCACAGAACATATTAACTTAGTAACTTGAAGGATTAAACTTCAGCAGAATGAGGAAATTTACACGAGTACAAGAGTCAATTCCGGTGTCATAACTGAAAACATACACTGTACCAGAACATTTGCCCTGCCATGCCGCATCTTTTTGTTTCTCATCTTTCATTTTCTCAATGATCATCCCTCCTAATCCAGCCCTGGGCAACTCAGTCCTCCAACCCTCTCGTTTAGATTTACCAGAAGCTTGCAACTTAGTCACAACCTATGCGCACAGAAAATCAGCATATCAGCCGAAGAAGCTGATATTTATTAATTTGAATTTCGGAATCAGAAAACTGAATCAAAATGAAAGACCAAGACGTGAAAGATATATTACAGTCAGTATAATTCTAGCAATCTGACATTTGGCATCTCCTTACTCTAGTCCATCACCGTTATATGAGGTCACAAATTTGTCGCAATCACACAATTTTTAATCTCGGTCAAAATCAAACTAGCTCACAAGCAAGACCACAACTTCAAGAAGACAGGCCGAATATACTCCACACTAATGAGCACGGAACAGAAGCATCATTTGTAAAGAAACACACACATTAAACTGCTTCAAGACATTATTGCAGGACAACGTATATTAGCCCATCATAACGTTCAGATATCACTGGAATTTACTGGAAAAATAAGACCAGAAAACGGAAACTCATAAATGTAAATTGCCGCATATTTTAAATCATAAAGCAAATTGCATTAATTGCTCTTTCGTTAAGAGTATCCCATTAATACCACAGTTCCACCTGCTATCACATCCAAGACTTTCTACAATCTATTTTTGACTTCAAATCCCTACCAAATTAAACAAAAAAAGCACACGCGCAATAGCGCATTAAATGGAACGCAAGACTGAATAATTAATAAAGTAGAATAGAAAGTATACTAACCTTTTGCTTTTCGCGGTCCATGTAATTTTTCACACCAGGCACCAACCTATCATTAATGTAAAAAACAATTAAAACGTTATTACCATTTTTCGAAAAATATAAAAACTTGAGAGGTTAAACGAGTAATTACTTGACGAAGGTGAAAAAGAACCCTAAAATCGAAGCTTTGAATCCTTTCTCGTAAAAAACACGAAGAATGGAGTGAATACTCCGCGCAACGAGAAGTGTCAGAATAGGAAGAAAAATAAGCGCCAGAGGTTCGAATTGAGCTAGATACGAATTTGCAGAGGCTCGAAATCGGTGCAGCCAGGTGACAAACTCAGAAAAACCCATCTTCTTGTTTGATTGATGAGAACTATGAATGACACTTGTTAAACCGTGTATGTAGTCAATAGAATTTCAGACAGAATTTATTTTTCTATATTTAGGGCTGCTTTTGGATCTTGAATCTTGATCAAGGAAATTGCTACAGTACATCAAATTTTCTTTTTTAAAATATAATAAATTTTAAAGCACATCATGTCCCGTATGAACTATGGACAAACACAATTCGATTTGAACAACCAAACCACTTAAAAGTAATTTGAAGTTTTTTCAAATGAAAAAAAAAAAAACAATTTGATTCAATTTAAAACAACGATTTAGCAAACAAAATAGCATATATTAAACAAATAAAATCATAAATATTAATTTAAAATCTCACGCTAAAACATAAATATTAATATCATTACAAATATTACAAACAAAAGATCTACATTTTAAATCATTACGATGCAACACATGATGTAAACAGGTTAGGTCTAACATCTTAGTCAATATCAATATGCACAACATCTTCATTTGTAATTGTTAGAGTGTAGATGTGACCAAAATTCTTGTTAAATATTTTATATATTTGGAGTTGGTTGTTTGTTTTGAAAAAAGTTTTAAAGAAATGAAAGACTACTAGGAGTTAGAGAAGATAAAAATTGGACCAAGGATTTGTAGGGACGAAAATCAGGCGCCCAAGCGTGGGGACCTAGGTGCCTAGGTGCCATTCATAGCATTATAGAGGTTGTTTTTTTTTTTTCTTTAATCCAGAGATAGAGCGCCTGGTGTTGCCTCCATCGCTCACTAGCCGTGAGGATTCTCGCTCGTGCGCTGGCACTCTCTTTTCCGTTTGAGCGACAGTGTTATTCGGGAAATCGGGTTTCACAATTTGGATGGTTTTGGACTCTTATTCAACTTCAAATATTCAATTATTGATTTTACGTATTGTATTGGAACTTCATCTTATATGAAACTCATCACGTATTAATTCTCCTAGTACGTTAGTGATTGTTACATTGTAAATATGTGTTGTATTACATATATTTGTTGAGAGAGTGAGAACATAACAAAAGAGATAATCTTGTTTATAGAGAGAGACTTGCATATAGAGATATCCATGAAAGAGTTTTGTGAGATCTAGTCTAACATATTATAATTCCATACTTTTGATATAGTGAATTCTCTGTCTCTACCCCGCTTTTCCATGTAAACCTTGTGTTTTTGTGATTGTTATTATTTTCATCTTATCCATTATATTGTCTTTAAATTGGATCAATTTCTAACAAGTTATACCAACGTGCGTACCATCCAAGTTAGATTGTAAACAAGTGGTATCAGAGCACGTATCAGTCATATTAGATTGTTAATAAATGGTATCAAAGCCAAGGATCGAAGTTCTTGGGAAAGCCAATTTGGTTTTCGTATTAGAGCGAGATTTGACAACTCAGAACGAAATTTCACTTTTAGATCGCAACACTAGATTTTATTTGTGGTAAATTAAGATGTAAGCAGTTTTCACCTAATTGGATTTGGATTGTGTTCTATTTGGGTTGGATAAGATGCCCTCAACTTTGACACTGGAGGAGAAGCGATTTAAGGATCGAAAGAACCTATTACAGATATATCTTCATATTTCGAATCAAATTCTTCATGACGTGTTAGGAGTAGAAAAGTGTCGCTGCATTATGGTTGATATTAGAGTAGTTGTACATGACTCGGAGTTTAACCAGCAAACGACATCTGAAGCAGCGTTTATATTCTCATCGCTTGACAAAAGGTGGATTTTTGGAATATCATTTATCTGTATTCAAGGAAATTGTCGTTGATTTAGAGATCATGGATGTTAGTGTGATGAAGAGAACTTAGGATTGATTTTATTATTTTGTTGTCTGCTTCATATATGACATTCATGGGCACCATCTTGTATAGTGGAGATACACTCACCATTGATGAAGTTTATGATGCGCTTTATTCTAAGGAGAAGATGAAATAGCTAGTTGTCAGAATGGAGGCTTAGGCAGAAGGTCTTGTTGTTCGTGAGAGAATTTTGGGTGGCCATGGAAGGGGCATATTTAAATCTAATAACAGTGATAAAGTATGTTATTATTGTAAAGTGGCAAGACGAGGATAAATTAATTGCTACAGATCATAAGAAAGAAATAGGTAATTCCACTTAAACTAGTTTTGTAGGAGATAACTGTAGTAATGGAGATCTCTTGGTTATTTCTAACAGCGACTCCATATCTAACGAGGATTGAATTCTTGATACAGAGGTAAAGTCAAAATTTAGATTTGATGGGAATATCAAGACATTTGGTGATGTGAGACATGTTCCAGATTTGAAAAGAAATATTATATCCTTGAGTACTCTTGATTCAAAAGGGTTATACTGATGAAGATAGAGTTCTGAAATTTGGAAAGGGTGTTGAATTGTGATGAAGGGGTAGAAAAGGTCCCAGTTATATGTCTTGCAAGGTTCTACGATCACGATTGATGCAGATGTCACTAAATTAAGGAAAATAGATATTAGATCAAATGAAAGATTTGGTGAGGCTGATTTGGTTGCTTATGCGTTGACTTACATGAGTTAGTTGTGATCAGGGTTGCTTATGATAATAATTCGAGCAAACTTGATAACTTCATTGAAGTTGGTTGTGTACTTATGATTTTGTTGTTCGTAGTAATTCGGGAAAATTTGTTGCCCATGGTAATTTTGCTGGTAAACAATGCTAAGATTCAAATCACAGTTGTTAAGTTTGCCCTTAGGGGCCTTTATGGAAGATGTGGAGTATGTTTTCTTTAGAGTGTTCTATTTGGAGAGTTTTTTGAAGTTAATTGAAGAGATAAATTTTATTCGTTTTACTGAAATTCGTGTCAAGATGGAGTTCGTTAGAGTTTCGTTATGATCCAAATTCTTGTTAAGTATTTGATTGGAAATACTTTTGGAGGTATATGTGGAGTTGGTTGTTTGTTTTGGAGAAGTCTTGAAGAAGTGAAAGCTTTCGAAGAATTCTTGAAGAAATAGAAAACTACAATGAGTCAAAGAAAACAAAAATTGGGCGAAGAATTTGTTGGGACGAAGATGGGGCACCCAAGCATCGGGATTCAGGCTCATAGGCATCCTTCGTAACATTATATAGCTTTTTTTTTATCCCGAAACAGAGCGCTTGATAGAGATGACAAAAAAACTCGCCCCAACCCCTCCCCGACGTGGCCCCGCCCTGACGAATTGGCAGGGTGGGGCGAGGATTCCCTGAACCCGCCCCGCCTAGTTAAATATTAAAAAGAAAAATTGAATATTGTTTGTTTAATTTTGCACATTGTTTGTTTTCATTACTTTAGTTAAATATTAAAAAAAAAATTGAATATTGTTTGTTTAATTTTGCACATTGTTTATTTTCATTACTTGGTTTGGATATTGATGTAGTTATTTTAAGTATTGTTTGCTTTGGATTATATAAAATTTTGAATTTGTATTTAATTGAAAATTTTTGGTTAAAGAAAAAAAAAACTAAATGGGGGCATGAAACGGGGCAAAGCTCTGCCCCGCCCTGCCCCCGTCCTCGCCCCGTCTAAAGCGGGACGGGACGGGACGGGGGTGGGAATTGGCGGGGCGGGGCGGGACGGAGGTGCCCCGCCTCGAACCCACTCCATTGCCATCACTAGCGCTTGAGCACTAGGCTTGTAGTGCCTGAGTGTTGCCTCCACCGTTCACTAGTCGCGATGATTCTCACTTGAGCACTGGTCACTTACTGGGCGCCAACTTTCCCGCTTGAGCGGTAGTGTTATTCGGAGAAATCAGGGTTTCACAATTTTGACAGTTTTTTGGACTTCTATTCAATTTCAAATATTTCATTATTGGTTTTACTCATTATATTGGACTTCATCTTATATTAAATTATTCATGTATTAATTCTCCTAATATATTAGGAATTATTATGTTATAAATATGTGGTGTATTACACATATTTGTTGAGAGAGTGAAAAGATAATAAAAGAGATGATCTTATTTATAGAGAGAGACTCGAAAATAGTGATATCAAGCAGAGATTCTTGTGAGATCAAGTCTAACATATTGTAACTCCTTACTTTTGATATAGTAAATTTTTCGTCCCTACCCGTGATTTTCCACATAAGTCTTGTGTCTTGTAATTGTTGCTATTTTCATCTTGTCCATTATCTTTTCTTTAAATTGGCCCAATTTTTAACAAGTGGTATTAGCGCACGTACCATTCGAGTTCGATTGTTAACAAGTGATATCAGAGAGCATACCATCCGGATTAGATTGTTAATGGTAACATATGATTCATTATCTGTGTAAAGATAATAATATAAAAAAATGAATTCATTCATTATAATTAAATGATATAAAACAGTTAAAAAAAATGAATAGAAAGATCAAATACGATAGTATTTCTTTATAACTTTCTCTAAATTAGTCAATATCTCAACCTTACTCAAGTATTGTCAAATTATTGTAGGTTCCTTTTTACTATGTAACCAACTCTTAGTGGATATCACTGCATCGACCATTTTTGCATTCAACGAACTCAAATGAATCAAGAATTCGAACACTATTTAACTGTAGACTCAAAAGCAATTGTGGAAATTTGAATAACTAATACACTTTTAGCAATTTGGGAGACAATTTTATACTTTTTTGCATTCGATTTTCACCAAACTAATATGTCGAAAGGTTCGTTGGTCAAATATTCGCAACAATCATTTGTGTAATCCACCAAACCATTCTAGTGATTAATATTAGATTCTAGGAACTAAATTAAAAAATAAATAGTAAATTGAGTGACATGATTAGGTAATTGAGTAACATGATCAGAAAATTGAGACTCAAGTAAACAAAAAAAATATTATTTAGTTCAAAATCTAAGGGAGCCCAACATAAATTAGAACAAACAACACAACTACCAATAAAAATATAGCAAATAATTACAAAAAAAATATTAAAAAAAATGGGTAAACTAATCTAGATTTTGAGCCGATATTTGAGAAAATTATTAGAAGGAAAAAAATGGTCCTAGTATAAATACCAGCTAAAAGTCAAAATACTCTTTATCCACATATTTCGTAGGACCGCAATGCTATTAATTTACCAATCATTTATTTATTTATAAAATACTTACCTAATACATGCCAAGTCAATGGCTAAGCAAAGTCAACATCAAATTTTAAGCAACGCTGCCTTTGTAATGGAGAATTGCTCATTAATTAAACAAATTGAATCTAATTTTTAATTAAAGTAATTATTAGTTATCCTAAGCTATTAATTTAGAAGCTCTTTAATTTTGTTTCGGAACAATATAAGACGTCTGAAAATTTTATTTTTTTTTTCACTTCCATTTTCTTGCCGACATTCGAGATTTAAAATTCTATAATGATTAATTGTAAGTGATAATGGATTTTCCATGTTTCCTACTCTCGATGAATTAATATCAAGTATAAATGTGAATAAAAAGAATGTGATTAAATATAGATAACCAGTTTACTTATTTTCGTGTAATTTTGTTTTAAGTGCCAAAAATTGACAGTCCAAACAGGATCTTAACTTATTCAGTAGGAATTGCGTACAAGTTATCGCTTGTTGGGATTGTAGCTTCTGCAGTAGATTTTCCTGTTAATCGCTTCAATCACTGGGTTTTAATTTGGTGATAAGAATAAAGCGTTTATCATAAAACAATTTTACACACGTTTTCATTCTGAGTGATGTTATTCATCATCACTGGGGTTATAACTTCAGTCTATGTGACTCTAAATGATAGGTTAAATAAAATGTGAAATTAAATGACTTATTTAATTTTACCTATAATTTAATATCACATTAATGCCACTTAAACTGTGGTTATAACTCCAGTAAGAATGAATAGTATTACTCTTTTATTTTGGCCAGGGTCAGGATAAAGTTTAGGCTAAAGTTGCTAAATTTCACATTTTGACCCCAACTGTTGCTTAAAGCAACAATTATGTGTTGAAACAAATATAATATTGCAGAATATAATAATTTTATTTATACTGAAAAGAACGAACTGATAATAAACTGCAATAAAATAATTTTACTTATACTGGAAAAAAACAAATTGCAATAACATTCAAGTCGATAAAGGATAAAGAATTAGCAAACAGATACCTGCGTATTATAAAGTGTTCTTAAAATAGATTCGCCCTCTCACCGTATGTGTTTGGGTATTCTCACAAGCTTCAGTCGCTCAGGATACAACGGTAAACCAGTAATATCGAGTACTTCGTTTTTACTCTGGTGAACTGAATTTTTGTCGGAATACTACCAACTAGAGTTAAATGAAATTGAAATTTTTTGAGCAAACAGTAATGGAAACAATAGACATTTTCGAGCAGAGAAAAAATGAAAACAATATGAAATTCCATGTGCTTGGAATGAGGGAAAACTGACTATACTGTATAAGTAGGCTATAATGGAGAATTAACAGTTTAGGAGTTGCTAGTGTTGCAGCCTTTAACACCACCATAAAGCCATGTTAAATCCCTCCATTAACTAAAATATTATCATATGAATTTCAGGAGGGAATTTGGAAGGATTTATTTGGAGAAAATAATAAGAATTTATAGGAAATAAAAGCAAAACGTGGATAATTCAAGGGGGTCAATTTTTGGTCGTCGTGTACACAGGTTGCACCCACACTCAAGTTCAAAGTCCGAAACTCAATTTCAATCCTTGATTTTCACCCCAATGCGCGCAAACTTAGAGAGAGTTACTATGCCACACATGATTACACACTGCCAAAGTGTAATCATATATAAAGTAGTCATGACTTTTATCATTTTTTTATGTGGGACAACTTAAATTAGTTTCCCTCCAACAAAATAAAACATCTTCCAATTCATCACTTTGAGTTTCAATTTCTCATTCACCCACTTTCATTTTTGGCAAATAAATATATGATTTCGATGTCCTCACAGAGGAGAATGCAAATCAACCTTAATCTTCCAAAATGAACGAATGGATCCCTGTTAAGATTTGGGGGTCCATCTTAAAATGTCAACTTTATTAAGAGGAGTAGCTCAAGATCTTTATTAATTGGTTCGTGTCAACATCATTTATCGATGTGGGATATATATTCCTTAACANCCTGTTAAGATTTGGGGGTCCATCTTAAAATGTCAACTTTATTAAGAGGAGTAGCTCAAGATCTTTATTAATTGGTTTGTGTCAATATTATTTATCGATGTGGGATATATATCCCTTAACACACCCCCGCAAGATGGTAGCTCATTTGAGCAGAACAATCTTGAAATTCACGTGCTCATTTTAGAGTCTTAACGGGATCGAATCGCTCGTTAGAGTATAGTGGGCTCTGATACCATGTTAAGATTTGGGGGTCCATCTTAAAATGTCAACCTTATTAAGAGGAGTAGCCCAAAATTTTTATTAATTGATCTGTGTTAACATCATTTATCGATGTGAAATACATATCCCTTCCACTCAAAATTATGCCAAAAGCAGCCCACTAAGTCAGTTTTGCCAACAATCCTCGACATGAATGCAAATTGGGATCGACACAGAAATGAGAGACAAAAATTTTGTGATAACGGTTGAAACCTGCATATGATATGTAGGTTAATCCCTTTGAACCTTCTCTTATAAAAGTATATTTACTTTATTAGTTGACTAGTAGACACGATATTTTTGAATTGTTCTGCCTTTTATGTAAATGACGATATACTCCATACATGTTTTTTTTTTAACAAAATTCAGTTCTCATTATTATGTTCGTTTATGGCCATAAACATACGCTAGATTCTGCTAGAGTTTCTAAAAATTGAGCCCCACACAATTCCCTTAGAAGCGGTCTCACTTCCCTCTCACATATGTGATTTCTAATTACAAGTAACCTACTTTACTTCGCTTGATTTTCGACGCATAAGAATCATTAAAAGTCTATTACTTATCATTCACCCTTACATTATATCATAGGAATGGACATGAGATAATCCCCCCACAATGATTCAATTAAGTCCTTACAATTATGTTATCACTTTGAATCTAGATCTCGGGATCTCCAATCAACTAGGTTGGGTTTCCTTTGTATTAACTCATTCGTTCAGGGCTTAAATCCCATTCCTTTCAAAACTTTTCTAACTAACTCTCTATTAACGATTTTGTTAGCAGACCCACAATGTTATCCTTTGACCTTACATAGTCAACAGAGATAATTCTAGTTGAGAGTAGTTGTCTTATGGTATTATGTTTGCGACGTATATGTGTAGACTTTCTATTATACATGTTACTCTGTGTCCTTCCAATAGTTGATTGACTATCACAATGTATGTAAATTGCTGCCACAGGCTTTGCCCATCTTGGGATATACTCTAAGAAATTGAGTAAATCACTTAATCTCTTCACCACATCTATGTAGAGATATAAACTCAGATTCATGGTAGATCTATCTATACCAGTTTGTTTAGAGGATTTTCAAGATATAGCTGCACATCCTAATGTGAACTCAAAATCCACTAGTGAATTTTAAGCCTTTTATATCATGTATCCAATTAGCATCACTATATCCTTCAATGTCTACTAAATATCTACTATAGTGCAGTCCATAGTTATGAGTATATCTTAAGTACCTTACTATTCTTACTATTCCTTTCCAGTAGTCAGCTTCTGAATTACATGTCTATCTACTCAGTTACTGACTATGTAGGCTATGTCTGGTCTTGTACAATTCAACAAGTACACCAGACTTCCAATAATTCTGGAATACTCTACTTGAGAGACACTTTCATCTTTGTTTTTAGATAGATGCTGACTTGTATCTATCGGTGCTAGAATCATACTTGTTGAACTTTTTCAGAATTTTGTTCACATAATGTGATTAACTTAGAACGAGTCCATCTGATATTCTTGTGATTTTAACTCCAAGTATCCCATCAGCTAAATCCATGTTTTTCATGTCAAATCTCGAATTTAACGTATTTTTAGTGGATTTGTCATCTTATCGTTGTTACCAATGATACACATATCATCAATGTAAAAAACATAAAATGACATAACCAATTTTGGTGTCTTTGATATAAACGCATTTGTCACACTCGTTGATCTTAAATCCACATTCTGTCATGACATTATCTAATTTTTTATGCCACTGTTTGGAAGCTTGTTTCAAGCTATACAATGATTTCACCAATTCACAGACTTTTTTTCCTACCCTGGTGATGAAAAATCCTCAAGTTGCTCCATGTAGATTTCTTCCTTTAAATTTTCATTCAGGAAGACAGTTTTAACATCTATTTGATGCACTTCAAGATTTCACAGAACTGTTATCGCAAGTATCATCCTAATAGTTGTTATTCCTATCATTGTAGAATATGTATCGAAATAATCAAGGTCTTCATGTTGCCTGCAACCTTTTATCACAAATTTGGCCTTATACTTTTTGATAGTTTCATATGCTTTCATTTTTCTTTTGAAACCCATTTGTAACATAATGATTTACTTACTGGAGGAAAATCTACTAGCTTCCATGTATGATTTTTGCAAAATGGGATTTATTAAAACTAAACTATTTCACTTTTAATAGCTTATTTCCATTGAGATCCTTTTGAAGAATTCACTGCTTCTGAAACCTTTAAAGTTCATTTTCTAGCATATAGGTTAGAATATCAAGATCATAAGATTTTTTTGTCATTACTTTTTTGCTGCGTTTTGGTTAAACCTCAACCTCCACTTCTAGTACTTGGTCTTAAATATTTCCAATCATAGTCTCATGTGTCCTTTTAGAAGAGCTTGCTTCTTCTTTGTATCTGTACGAAAATACATATTCAAAGAATGAAATATTTCTCGATTTCATTATCGTGTTTGTGTATGTCTGGATTTTAGACTCATGCGCAAGAAACTGATAACCACTACTATTATGTGCATAGCCATGAAGATGCAATATATAGTTTTCGGACCTATCTTTACCTCATTTGGTATTAGTACATCTACTTTAGCAATACACCTCCACACTCTTTAGCATTTATAAAAAGACTTTTTTTTTTCCTTTCTACAACTCTGTGGGGGTCTTTTTCATTTTCTTTTGAGTCATCTTAATTTTCTTATTGATTTTCAACTTTATTCTTATAGAGAATAATTGTATTCATAACATCGTCCTTACTTTAAAGCAAATACACATAATAATATTTTGTGTTATCGTCGACAAAAGTAATGAAATACTTGTTGCCACTTCTTGTTTGTACAAATTTTAAATCACATATATCATTGTGAATTGAATCAAGTAGTTATGTATTTCAACACAAGTCTCGCACTTATGTTTGGAATTAATATAGAACGTGGGTATGCAATTTAAGTTATCTAATCTACATAAAATATCATAACTAAAAGGTCCTAATCTACCGTGCTACAAATTGAAAAACTCAAGAGGTA
>CAIGRQ010198699.1:0-14930 GCA_903798375.1 Fraxinus sp. D2006-0159 | reverse complement strand
TATTTAAGTCTAAGATTTTTGTAATTAATGGAAAAAAAATAAAGAATTTCAAAATTTTGCGGCGTTAAAATTTTGGGGGCAGGGGACGAAACTGAAAAATACATTACAAATTAACTAGAAATAGTGGACCGCGGACAATGTTGGGGGGACGGTCGCCCCTAGCTTCGTCCTTGTATTTAAGATTGGTCTCATAAGATGAATCGTTATTTCATTGGATCATGTTAATGAATTATTTGACTTAAAACAAAGTTGACATTTTAAGATGAAATATCAAGTCTTAATATGAAATCAAAGCTGTTATAAGAGAACCAAAAAAAATATAGGGTCTGTTTGATAATCCTAATTTTCCATGGAAGTAGGAAATTTTTTTTCCATTTTCTAGTTTTTGGCTTGTTTGATAGTACAAATTTTCCATAGAAAGTTTTTTCTTTCTCAGTGGCACACGTGCACATTTTCCATGAAATTATTGAAATTGTTTTCCCACTTTTTAGGTGGATTTTCATTTTTCTAGCTTTTTTTTTTTGGCAATTGGGAAAAATTCTAGACACAATGGTAAAAAAAATTATCACTTTTATTGACAATTTTCATGCAAAACAAAGTCAAACAAATGATATTCGGAATTGTTATTTTTTAAAAAAAAAATTAATTTTTTTTTTTTGGAAATTGAAACAAATTTTAGACCTAATGGTAAAAGAAATTATCACTTTAATGAACAATTTTCCTGAAAAATAAAGCCAAACGGACACCAAACTTTCAACATTTTTAAGGTGAAAAATTATACCAGTTAAACACAATTAATTACAATTTTTAGTAAAACAATTTTTAGGCAATTCAATTCCCTAAAATTCATTTTCTTTCCACCTTTGCAATCAAACGGACCCTAATTCCCATTGAAAAGCTAATCATCAAACTAGGATTTGAATTTGCACTCAAAGACCTTGACAGACTACATTATTTTCTTGGCTTAGAAGTTGGATACTTACTCGGAGGAATCGTTATATCTCAAAGCAAGTATACACAGTGGCGGACCTAACACAAAAGTTCAGAATGGGCGGACCGAATGTTGATCGTTGACAATTAGAGATCGTAAGAGCGATATCGTTTATTAATATTTGATTAAATAATATTACAAATTATTCAATATATATGTAAATGTTCTAAACGTAATATATACATATATACATATTATAGTTGTTTCTTCTCTTTTCTTCAAAACAAAAAAACTTGTTATTAGGAAATACTTGTTTTAGCTTGCTTAGTTACTTGAAACATAATTCTAGATCACTGTCCTACTGTATTAAAAATTGAAAGGCACCTAGAACTACCCCAATTTTTTAGGATATTACATATATGAATTTTATGCTCCATGTTAAACTTTCACAATTCTCAGTTGACACTTGCTAGGTCAAATTATTTTTCCAACTTAGTGCACTGCAATCGATAAAAAATGCCCAAGCTTGCTCATTTTTTCTTCAAGTCTTTCAAAAGCTAATTTCTTCCACAATTTTCTAAGCCTATATAGTCAAAATGTTAAGTTCTTCCTTTATTTATTATGTCAAACTCAAACACCATCTTAAATTGTTCATTTGAAGGTTAATGATAAGGCCCAATTACTTCTTAAATACTCAACTCTCTCAGCCCAATACAAAAGGGCCAAACTAAAACAAAAAACAAAAAAAGGTCCAAAATTGGTCTTCTTTTCCCCCCTTCTTCAGTTCTTTCTGTCTTCTCTCTTTGTAACCGCACCCGACACCCTGCGGTATTGAAGATTCCGACGAATTCAGCACGGGCGATCGCATCCCTTCACCGGCTGCTGAATCCACCTTTCAGTATACCACAAATCTTCTCTATCAAGCGATTATGGTGTAAAATAAATCTAAATTTTGATTTAAATCTCTGAAATGATTGAAAACCTCCTCAAATGAGAGATGCAAAAAAAAGTACAAATTACATTTTTCGGCATAATTTGTTAAAAAATGTAAATTTACATTCACAAGTGGCAAAAAATGGATTTAGATTTTTCCTTTGGAGCAAAATTTAAATTTAAATCCCCCGAAATGTGAGTGAGCATGCAAAAGTTACCAGATATTGGACATATTGAAATTAGGACGGGTCTACATTGTTGAGAGCATGGTGAGGTATAATCACAAAAGGATTGTGATCGACATTTTCTATTTGGAAGTTTTTGACGACATCGATGCCTTAAACAATTATCCGTAGGGTCGGAGATATTTTAAGGACACCTTAACGTCTTTACCAGATTACACTCGAAGAACGAGGGGTCCATGCGTATGTACGATACTTATGGATTGTTCCTTGTAGTATAGGTAAATGTTTAACATAATCAACGTTAACAATTTTTTTAATACTAATTTATGTATAATAATTGTATTTGTTGCAGATCTGGGTATATATGACTGTCTATCTCTTAGGTACACGATTTTCTAGGTGAGGAAAGATACGCTGCCCTAGGATGCATCATGGCAAGTATCCCGAGCAGGCAGATGACCATCTCACAAATATTTATCAGCCCTCCTCGATGACCCTCATGTAAGTATTTGACATTTACGAATTATATTGTATGTCATTTCAAAATTTCATCACATGATCATTAATTAGTTGAACTGTCAATATGTCAGCTTGAAGTCCTAACCGAGTTGACTTCATCAACGAAGGAGAAGGGTCGATGTTTTGTGCGTGAATTAACCATTCTGCATACTGAACATGACCAAATATCTGATTCCGTCTTGGACTGAGATTTGGTATGTGAATTGAATATAATTTATTGATTACCTTTTGTATGAGTTAGCCTATTTTAATTAAATTAATAATTTTTAATATTGTTATTTGTCTGGGAGTGATGTCTAGTTGATCGACGATCACCTCTACCGATGGGATCACCTCCGTCATTGAGATATCATTTTCCTCAATCCAGTCATCTCCACTATGGATCTCCTACATACGGTCAGAGTCATTATTTTGATGATTTGTATGTCCGCTTGACTGGATTTATGGTGGGCGTGTTATGACGAGAGATGAGAGAGGAGATTTAGCGGAGGAGAAAAAGGTGAAGGGGATGGGGGTGGCGGTCCTCGGGGTGGAGGATGTGCCCAGGACGGAGGAGGTAGCAAATGAGGAGAGGACATCACTCGTAATAGAGGGTAAGAAGCGTGATGTTGACATGCCAAGGTAGGTGGTTGGCAAGACGCCTATAAGTGATTTTATGATATCACGACTTCGGGAGCTTGAATCGTCAACAATATAAGTGTAATATAGTAATTGTTATTTATTATCTATACATAATTTTCTGTTTATTAAATGAAATAACTCACTTTATTCTTTTATTGGTGTTTCCTGATGAATCACATCAATTTGACTATGGACTTGTTGTACGATCAGGCTCAAAGATATCAGAGATCATTCGACATTCCTAACCTAGCCATATTGAACACCGTGTCCCTATGTGCCGCTACCATTGAGTATTAGTCTCTCCAACTTATTGGTAAAAAGTATACGATGCTCGATTCTATGCTCAAGTAAGTCATAGGGATATGACCGAATGTCAGGGGAAAGTCATGGGGTTGTACGCTTATGTACATTCCAGTGATCGAAAATCATCACTGCTTTGTCGTGGAGATCGTTTCTACAGATTCCACTATATATGTGTACGACTCCAATCATTCTTGTCGACACAGGGTCCGCTCAAGCTTTACCTGAAGTTGGTACTGTAATCATTCCTTTGATGACTAGACGAACGAGGGTGATTATGCAGGACAGACTAGCCTCGTACGAGACACAATGACAACAAGACAGTGAAATCGTAAGTATTCATAAATTTTTTAATTTGAAAACTTAGTTTTTAGCTTCACGGTATTGAACTAACACATTATTATTTAATTGCAGGGATGATTGTCGCATGTTCACGATAAAGTAAATTGAGTTTTTTTTTTTAGTATAGCACATAATTTTGATGGAATCAACCAATTTTGGATACAAAATTGAAAGAATAAGTTAGCGTGCGATTTGTATGAATTCAATTGTGATCCGTAAATATTGTATATTTAATTATTTATTTATTTGTGAAATAATTGTAAATATTGTAAAAAAATGTAAATATTGTATATTTAATTTTTTATTTATTTGTGAAATAATTATATATATTGTAAAAAAAATGTAAATATTTATCAATAATCAGCGATTCCATTACACATCCGCCTAATTGTCATTTAAGAAAATCTGACTTGTACAAAATTGATAAGTATGTCATGTTGCTCTGCACCTATGCGGCAGAGAAAACTTTTCGATAGATGGTGTTCTTGATGTATATGGACGTCCAGACCACGGGATTCAATTTCGGACGACAACAAATTATTAAGTGGGAGAATATAATAGAGAACTTTTTATTTAATTGCATTCGGTAGAGGAAATATAGTCTTAATGTATGCTACTTTCCAATAATCAGCTGTGCAACAAGAAGAATATAAGGTTCTCGCTGTAATGCCTCTATACATAGCCACCACGACTACATACTTAAATGGAAAACTCTCCAACTGAAATCGACTAAAAGTTCAGGTGTTATCAGTCAAGTCCACCATGTATGTCATATTACGTGCACATTTCACGAAGAAGCGCAACTCACCTTGTGGTTCCACGTTCAACTTTCTCATCTTTGTATCCTTGAAGAACTTATCCTCCTGAGCCGAAGCTAACACGCTTGTGCAACTCTATGATTTCACATGTCGATTGTAAAATCACTCTAATAGCTTGTTACAAATGCTCTGAATCATTGCAACCTTGATCATTCTTGAATAATGCATTGAAATACTCAGTATTGTCAAATGTCATCATGTTGTATCGACGTCCTGAAAATTATGATCACACCCAATGTTTAATTTCATTTTTGTTAGATACTCTCATGTCGGGAATGATTTACTTCATGTTTTCACCATGAATTTATTACACTATTCAATACTATAAGTTTCGACTGCTCTCCTAAACAATGAAACGATATATTTACCCTAATATTTAGTCTTCAAGTTGCCTTATATATGATACATGCAATACCCATAATGTGCCTTGGGAAAAATTTCAGTGATACCATTTATTGTAGATGGTCCCCGATCAGTGACAAAAGGAAAGGTCATTGACTTTCCCGATTACTTCCCTCAGCTTTGTGAAGAAACATCGTATCGACAGATCATTCTCGCTATCGACTATGTCAAATGCAAGATGGTAGCTAGCTTTCAGAGTTGTATCATTCGACTAAAATTAGGGATCACATTGCATTTCGAAATCCTCGAATGTATTGTCCAAGAGGCATGAAGAAAACTTAAAACAATTCTCGCTCCCCGACTCAATAAAAAATACCGAGCCAAGATTAGTTGTACCCATGTTATGGCAATACATGACCAATTTAGCATAGCTCTCCTCAGCTGAATCCATTAAATCATCTAACCAGCATTCTTTGGCATTTGGTAGTTCATGACCACTCATTACTCTCGATGGACGTTGTTAATGATATCCGAAAGTCTATAGATCGTTCGTGGGTCCTAATACTTATGCATTATCTTTTGACCAATAAACTATGCTTGAGTTTGCCTATGATCATTTCGACGAATTTTCACTTCGCAAGTATGTTCCCGTGTATACTTGTGAACTACAAATAACACATTCGTATCCATTTTCATCGCTTGTAAACGCTAACGGCAACTCTTGTCGACGTAGACAATTATAAATAATGACTTGTTAAATTTCTTCATTTTGAACTCAAAGTTGTATTTCAGTGCGATTCGGTGTGCAAGTTCCTACAAATCTTTCTTTGTTTCAAATAGTTGCTCAACGTACAAATCCTCGTCATCGGGAACCACACACAAAGAATTAAATGACTGTCCAGTCAATGTAGCCCTATGCTCTCACCGCACTCATGTCTCTAATGGGATAAAACAATCAATTTCTTATTTGTAAATTCATTATCATTCTCGTTGTCGTAAACTATTGATGAAATTCTGTGTATAACAACAAGATCACGATGAGAAACAACTGTCTCGAGAATAACCATATCATCCTTACGAGCTATCTCCATTCTGTCCCAAAAATCATTGGTGTTGTGAATCTCTCCATCCAAATTTTTTGTTCACATTCATCGACATTTTTCCTCACTAAAGTCATGCAAAGAGGAGTTGTGTACATTTTGTTTAATTCAAATAGATAATTTATTTCAACACCAGAAGCAACTTTATAGGTGGAATCAGAATGGATGAATGCTCTTTAAATTGAAATTTCAATTCCATATCATACTGAGAGAGATCGACTTTCAGCTTGTTTTGTAAATCATGGTACATTTCCGCATATGATGTGCTTTGAGTATTGGAAATTGGAATACCACCACGTACATCACTTGTCCATTTCCATACTCATCGATTTTTTTCATCCAATTCGAAATCACTAAAATAACAAATTGGGATTACAACGATATTTGTATGAAAAAAAAGAATTTTTAATTACAAAAAAAAAAGGTCAAAAAATCGATCCTATCACTGGGCAACAAGAGTTTTTTTTTTTTTTTTTAAATAAAAAAAGGCTTAACAGTCGGCTATTACGACCATGATATATACATGGAGATACTTAAAAAAAATTATGGATCTGTTAAAAAAATTTATCTACATGTTAAACTATGTCGAATAAGATTTATCGATTAAAATGTATACTAATTTAATAAAAACAACATTAAACATACATAAATATACTTACTGACTCGAAGTGATAGATGTAAAAAAAAATTTATTCAACGTTTGATCAATTTCTGAGATCTTGATGTTGAAGTAGATGAAAATGTGAGAGTTTTTATTTGCGTTGGAATAAACGGATAAGAAAAGTTAGCTGATTTTGAAATTTTAAGTGGGAAGTATTTGATTTTCACTTGTTAACTAAAATGGTAGTATTGTCTTTTAGATAAAATAATATTTTGTAATTGTATTGTTTACTAAAGGGCATTATTGTCTTTTACCATTCAAAATGTTATTGTGGAAATATGTAATTGTTGAAAAGTAAAAAGATAAAAGGATAATTCTTGGTGTACAAAATGGGGTACAAAATGGCCAAGTGGCGGCCCCCTATTGGAGGGGCGGCTGTGGGGACAGCCGCCCCTCCAATAGGGGGCCGCCACTTGACCATTTTGTACCGGTAGCATGACCCAAGATAAAATTAGGGAATTTGACCAAACTAATTTTAAAGCACCCTTTACCTGGTCCAATTGTTAGCCCAACAACTCCATAGCATCTGTTCCACTTGCTTCATTTATGTTAGTTCTGAGAAATGATGGAAGTGGCATTAGTTAAGTATCGTTGAGTACTTTCTAAAAAGTTTTCTACTTTTCCAATAATATTTTTTCTTCGACGAGAAACCGTAACTTTTTATTTTTATTTTTTTAATTATAGTTGTAGGATAGCTTTGTTACTTTGCATATCAGTTTGTGAAATTCTTTTTATTTTCTATGAAACCCACGATCTATATGTGGTAGTCCGTTGCTAGTGGAAATAAATAAAAATAAACAAATAAATGGAGGCTTTCAATTCGAATACTGAGATTGAAACTGTAGGCCTAGAGGCCATTACTCGTGGTCCATTTATATAAGACGTCAATACAATTCAAATTCCTCGCACATATATTAAAAATGGATGCACCATTATTCTAAATAAATCAACTCAAAGTAAATTTAAAATAAAAAAAGTTGATAATCAGCATTGGTAACTTCATGCAGCTGCAGTGATGCACTCAATCGCCTGTTTGCATATGCCAGTCATGGTTTCCTCAGGTCCATATACCTTAAACAGAACAAAAGTAGACAATGATGTTTATTTTCCTCGTATAAGTTGAGCAAGTTTTTTAAGGTTCGAACATGTATGAAAGTTATATAAGTGCGTACCTCGATGGGAATGCCAATTTCTTCACCAAGAGACCTCATTTTGGCGAGTCCCTTTTGGTAATTTGGCCCACCTCTTCGGACGTATAAATTCATTCTGGCAGCCTTAAGCTTCGACTCCTGTTATGAGAGAAGTCAAATAGGAGTTCTCAGCTTATGAAGAAGAACTGATATTTAATGACGAGGTTTAATGGCTTGTTTGGTAAGGCGTACAAATACATAGACATGAAGGTTCCATACCTTCTCCTTTAAAGCTCGGATAATTCCATTGAATGTAGCAGCAACATCAGTGAAGTTGGCAATTCCACCACCTATTACGAGGGCTCTCCTTTTGCCGTCGGGATCTGCAGTTGCACACTGTAAAATAATTCATGAGTCTACATTGGATTTCATCAAAGAAAGTCTTAAGGAAGCTTATATAGAAGAAAATTTGTATATCCCTAATGAATGAATCTATGACTTTGTTTTCCAAATAAGATTGATAAAATAAGAAATGCATTTAAGGCGTCTCATAATGCAATAATATGGTCCTTACATCGATCACAACTCGGGCATATTGCAAGACCTCCTCTTCATTGGGAGCACCACTATATTCTGCATAGTTCCCGAGCTCAGAAGCATAGCCAAGATCTCCAACCTGGCCATGGAAGAAAACCCATGTTAAGCTAATGTCAACAATGGGGAGGAATAAGGAAGATTACGACATCTAAGTGCACGTTTGATGGGCAGTATTTTACTTATTTTTGTTATTTAATATTGTCTAGTATTATCTAATCCATGTTACCAAACATGTCATAAGAGCATGAAAATGCCAAAGATATGTAACATACAGTATCTGCGTAGATAACGCTTGCACCTCCTCCAGCGACCATAGTCCAAATTCGTCCTTTAGGGTTCAAGACTGTGAATTTCAGAGATGCACTCGTCTGCAAGCAATGGTAAGATAAAACTCAATATGATTTGATGTGGATTTTAAACAGAGGGCTTGTAATTTTGTGAAATTTTAGGAAAAATGTTAGATATTACTATGAATATTAAAGTAGAAGAAAAGTGTATATAGTTCGGGGTGTTCTGATTTCATATTTGCCGGTCATTGCAAGGACAGATTTCAAAATAAGTTACTTGTATTGACACTAAAGTAAGAGTTTCTTTTTGATAGGTAACTTTCTTATGAGCAAGAAAAAAGAGTCATATATTTTGACAAATAAGAAATTTTTTTTAAAATTTGAAACGGCTTTCTTACATAGGTCAATTGTATCGATACATACCTTCTCGTCCAGCCCATGAATAAAGCTTTCAGTGGAACTCATAACTCTTCCAAATGGCATTGGAAATTCGATACTTCCCCATCTGCAATATCAAGGCCACATAAGAACTTGTATGGTATAACAAACATGCACTAAACGAGCAACAATCAACAAAAAGGGGATCAAATTACTTTTTGAAGTTCTTAAATGTAGCAGTATCATCAAGCTCGCCTCTCATATCCAAAGGATAAGGCTTTCCCTCAACCAAGGTGAAAGGATTCATCTCAAGGAAAGTGAAGTCCAAATCTAAGACATAACAAATTGATATCAAGGTCGTTGCCAAAATCCAAGAACTATTGTAACCACAGATATTTCTACGAGTAAAATTTTTTGGTGAAACTCTCAAGCTTACCTAAAAATAAAGCATAGATTACTTTGATGAACTCCTCAATCACACCTTTGACCTGTATCATAGAGAAGAATATCAATATGGAACTTTAAAGTTTAAACAACAGTACTGAAATGTAAAGAATATTGTAGTCTATATGGCACTGAATTTGATATTTTAATTTTGCTGCGGAAGTCAATTGTCTATGCAGTCTTTATAGATGATGTTTGGCTACGTTTGAGAAAAAATGAATTTACTTTTGAGCAACATTTTGTCTCCAAAAATGTTTAAATAACTGACACTTTTCCTACTTTGACCTTTTCCCTACTTACAGTAAGAAAAGTTGCAATTTTTGAAAATAGCTCTTGCCTCATTGTCAAAATAAGTAACTACTTACTTGGTCTCCCTTTGACGAGATAAAATTATTTATTTAAAACTCACTTATTTAATTAAATAAATTTACTTATACTTGAAAAATTTAAGCTAAGCCAAACATGCTCTAAACGACGAGCACGAGTAATGGACACTACGTTAAGTATTAATAGATGTACCTCCATGGGAAGGGTTGCCACAAGAGGAGCACATAGCTCTGATGTAAAAGATACACCAGTTGGCAAAAAGATAGTCTTAACCTGTATAGAAAAAAAAAAAAAATATCATCTGTTAGTAAGATTTAAGAGGGACATACAGAAAGAAAATTGTTAGTAAGATTTAAGAGAGACATACGAAATAAATTCGAGAAAATAAGAAGATGCCTTTTGCTGGAATAGTTATATAGCAGGGATTTGAGTACCTTGTCCCAGTTCTCTTCAATTTCAATTCCTCCACATTCTGAAAAGCTGATGCTACAACCGAGCCTCTCAGAGACAATATTGAGGTAGAACTCTTCATTATGGGGAACAAATGGTTCGACAATGAATGTTGTAATGGGACCTTTGCAGCCTCCCATCTCTACCTGTTATCTCAGAAATAAACACGCAGCTTAAAGAATAACTGAATACACGTCGAACCATGGTCCAAATTATATTTCATATATATTCTAATGCATGTCTTTATATGAGGAAATATGTAGCAGTACCTCCTTGCCTAGTCGCTCTTTCACAAAAGCTGCAACTTGAGCCAAATCGAGGTTTAAGGCAACAAGACCACTTTTCCCACGTTTACCGAATAACATATCGGGTTTGACAACTAGTTTTGTCGATAAGAGCCATGGTTCTTTCTCTACTAGTTCATTGAAATCAGTCGACTCGGTAACCTAAATCACGACGAGGAGAAATATCACGTTATTGAACTTAAATTAAGATCTATTTACCAAATGCAAACAAATCATTTACAGCAGCTAAAATCTAGTTCATTATGTTGTCTAGTTGTGTTTAATACTATGAGAAATCTGCAAGTAAAGATTTCATATATGTGCAAGTAATTCTTACGAAAGATCCGTAAAGCCTAAGATGATGCGATTTAAGAATGTTCAATCGTACTAATTCTTTGCCTACCTAATCCCAACGAAATCATTTTTGTCAGAACAAAAACAAAATGTTAAAGAAGGGAATCAAAGACAGCCAACGAGGATGAGGATGATGATGATGAAAAACACAGATTTCGATCTGCCGGAGTACAGCACAAGCATACGAGTAGATGACAAACTCCTATCTAAGTTTTACCCAATACGGTGAAATTAAGATTCAGGCAACCAACCACAAGGCTTTTATTCTTTATTAATTTAGTAACCAATTCTCTATCCGTTCCTTTTTTCTCTACCAACATCAAACTTTCACATAACCAACAAAGATAATCTTGTAAAAATAACCCATGGTTTAAAAAAAAAAAAAAGGCTAATTATTTAAGAGATAACAGGGTCCAAGGAAACTCAAACCAGCCTTTTGTTATTTTTTTATTCCTTAACCAAATTTTCATCTGTTCCTTTCTTCTCTACCAACATCAAACTTTTACTCAACCAACAAATTCTAGATCTTGTAAAAATAACCCATAATCACAAAAATAAGTTAATTGTTTGAAGAAATAATGAAGTCCCCAATCTCAAACCAGCATTTCGATGTGACTAAAATTCAAACGAGGAGTCAATTTAACATGGAATCCCAAATCTTAATACTATGAACTAAATTATGAGAAATTGAAATTACTTGGGCAGATTTGATTTCCAATTCAGACCCAGAAAGCCTTTTGAAATGCTCTTTCAGCAACCTCTTGGAATCATACTCTCTGATCTTCTTCCTCGCCATTTCTTTTCAACCTGTACCCAGATCAATATCAATCAAGGACTTTGAAATTGAAATAATTTCAGATCTGTTAATCTTAATCCAATCATAATATAAAAAATATCCCAAAAAAACAAAAATGACAGAAATTTGAGATTTTTACCGTTTAAAGAAGAGCCAAGAGAGGATTCAAGAATTTCAGGTAATGTGTAGATCCACACTATGAATCTTGGGATTCAGTTACCTGTATTTATAGGTAAGAGAATTCGGGTCAAAATTTGTGTGGAATTTGTAGTAATATTATAATGGTTTCTTATTAGAGCGGGAACTAGTCTACACAAGAGACACAGTACAACTACCTACCCACTTATTTGGACCGGCCAGTTGGTACCGCTGCAATTAATTCATTTTTTTTTTATCGGTTCAAATACCGAACCTTAACTTGCACACTTTATTTGTTGGCTTTCTTTTCTTCCATACTCATGGTATGACAAACGTTCACTTCACGACCCTTCTCGTGACACCAATACGGGTAGTTACATAGGACGACTATCTGATTTTTACTTTTAGACATTAGTATTTCTCACTTAATTTTCGACAAATGATATTTTTATGACATTGACTAGAAATCTGTATTCTATATCAACAAAAAATACCTTTAATAACTTGCAAATCTCATGTCACGTATATTTTGAAGGTATTGAAAACGATGAAACCTTTTATTCTTTTGTGATATGATAAGCTATAACTTTATTTATTGCTACTATCCTTTATAAATTAGGTATTATTTAGAGGTATTGCACCTAATTGGAACGTTTTGCGGTTGGTTAATGCCCCCATGATGACAACGATAGAAATTAAGTCCCTGTTTGGTACAAATTAAAAATTTCATTTTCATTATTCTACTCATTTTTAATGAACATTTTTCAATAAAATAATATTTTTCATCACATCAATAATATTTTCTTCCTTTTTAACCACGCATTCTCCATCAATCTACAAGTTCAGAATACATTATTCCAAAATAATGTATGTCATAAATGACATTCTTGTAAATATGTCATAGTCAAAGACTCAATAGAGTGGAAAAACGATTTATAGGATTTCGTAACAAAGTCACTTTCTTTAAATTAATTAAATCTCAAATATTTTCTCAATCAACCTTTATGAAAAATACATGAAAAGTCTTTTCCTACTTATCTAAACTAATTAATGTTCTATAAATGGCTTGAAATTACAATAGATGATGGATTTGAATCTTCCCACCAAACAATTGTTGCTTTAATTTATTTCAAAGCGGTTAGCTTTCAATTCGATCCCACTAAAATAAGGGAAAAAAAATCACAATTTTAAGTTATCTACATGTTAAAATTGCATTTATTTGTGTTTGGATATTCATTCAAATTTGATCTCTCTATAAAATCGAATAAGAAGTTTTCTTTTCGAAACGAAATTCCAAAAAAGGAAGTGTTCTTTTAAAATCTAAATTCCAAAGAGGAGTCATAATAAAAAAAAATGTATAATTATGTTAAACGTGAAAGATTAATTAAAAATATCTCTGGCCGGCTGGCTGCTTTAAATAGTACAAAATTGAATTTTCTTAATAAAAAAATCATTAATTAAAAAATTGATTATTCCACAAGGTTGGGCAGCTTTGAAATGCAAGTCCAATAATTTGAAAGTTGACTTAACCCATGCCAAACCCTAGTCAATACTGCACTGCTAGTACTTTTTTTTTTTCCACTGATCGACTTACAACTTTCACATTCTTGTAAACAAATTATTTTGCAACGAGTTTTTTTTTTTCCATTGGTCAGCCATCACTTGTGAACAGCTTTTATTTGACCTTTTGTTTTGCTTTTTCCTTTTGTGCTATGTTACGACTATTGTTAGAAAGAAAATAAATCTTTACACGAAACAAAATCAGAAATAATGGTTAGCTTCTAAATTATGAAAACTTGTCATTAATGTTTATTTGTTTTTGAATCGTGTTGATACACTTGCAAAGTTGCACTAAACAAAGGGTTTCTTTGAATCCCATTTTTTCAAAGAATGTATTGTAAAAGAGTAGAGAAAAAATTTGAATTTACGTTTAAAATTATTTTATAAAAAGAACGTACAATTGAATATGGGATAATCATATTTATGTTAGAATTTGGGTGTGACCTGAATTTATTGTTTGAAATATTGAAGAATTTTAATTGAAGTACACATCAAGGAGTTGTTAGAATTTGGGTGTGACCTGGATTTCTTATTTGAAATATTGAAAAATTTTAATTGAAGTGTACGTCAAGGAGAATTCAGTTTGGAATGTTATTGGAGTCCTATGTCATCTTGAAATTCTATTTTGGAAGCTCATTGAGAGTTGAAAATTGGTATTGAATTTTAAGAACAGTTCGGGATGGAAAAAACAATTTGGGAACAATAAAAAAAATTCGACAGAACGCCTGGCGCCGAAGCACCAAGGAGCCTTGACGCCACCTTACCTGTTCCGATTTTTTGCGTTTTTCTCTCAATTTTTATTTTGGACTCGATTTTTTGGCATCCTACTTCATCAACAACTCTATTAAGAGGGTATGGATGTCCCCTAGATTCCATATAAATATTAGGCTCTTCTATACAATATTATAAGTGTGAGAAAATAGATTACTATAATTATATGATCCATTGTAATTTTCTCTCTTCTTCGTTATTTTTGAGTCAATAAAATCTCTTAATTCATCTGTCATATTTCTTGTCTTTATTATTCTTTTGCTTAATCAAATACTTTATTATTGTGCCATATAACTTCAACATCTCAATTCGGTGGTTGGTTTCATAACAAATGGTATCAGAGTCTAGATTCAGCAGTTTCGCAAGAGCGTAGGGTTTAATTTGTTCTAGGTTTTTTTTTCGTGATGGCTTCCATAAAGTATGACATTCTGCTTTTGGATCGGAGCACTAAATTTTCGTTATAGCAGGTTAAGATACGTGCAGTACACGCACAACTAGATTTGGATAATGCGTTGCTGGGAATTGACAAGATGCCCGTAACTTTGACCGAAGAGGAAAAATTATGGAATGATAAGAAGATAGTTTCTTACATTCATCTTCAGATATCAATACTATTCTTCCGGATGTTTTGAAGGAGGTTTCAGCAGCAGCTCTCTCGTCAC
>CAIGRQ010198551.1:0-11237 GCA_903798375.1 Fraxinus sp. D2006-0159 | reverse complement strand
ATCAATGCAATTGTCGAGTGTGGCTAAGCTTAAAGATTTCGAATAGAAGTAAATCTACTATATTGTCTACATGAACCGATCTACGATACAAAGACTAACCCAGTTTACACTAAGATCTAACTCGCTGATATTCAGATTGAAAATTTTAATTGGCAAACTGATAATGTTTATATATTCTAAAAGAAAGAATTAAAAACTCTTAAAAGGTACCCCGTGCGTGTCCTTTTATTATATCAACTCGCATCAAAACACGAACGTTCACATCACGTGGTTCAAACATGTGGTACTGAATTTACAGAACAAATGAAATCTGTCCAGCCGAACATTATGCGGATATATTTGCATGTTCTACTTTAGATTAAGGATGTGCTTTCGAGTGGATTCTGCAAAATGTGTGAATAATAAGTATAATAGTTGTTGAATCCTTGAATAAAAAAGTATGTTTAAATAACTTGTATCATTGTTTGAGTTCAGCCAAACATGCACTAAACCTCCCAACACATGAAAGAGAAAGAAAACAAAAGAATTGAAATTCTTTCCTCCTCAAAACAACACACACACCTGCATCTTTGCATACCAAAATGGCAATGATCTCAAAAACATTTGAAGATGAATTTGCATGTATGAGTGGAACAAGAAATCAATAAATTTGCATGAATGCATGCTTTATGAAGGAAAGAAAACAAAAACCAGCAAAAATTGCACTGAAACTTACTTCTTACGGAAGTTTCTTCATGCTGGAATTTCATGGCGTTTTGGTATTGAATCATACTGCGAAAATCAGTTCAATATATAAACCTACCTTCTGAAGGTAAACCTTTAGACATTTATATATACTTGAAGTCCGGTATTTTGACCGGTCGTATAACCACTGAAGCTAAGATTGGTCACTGTTTGATTCCCATTATTTTCAAGGCACGTTGAACGAAACCTTGGACGAGAGAAAAGTGTAATTACTGACACACGAACAGACTGTAACTTGTTTGGTCCACCATTTTTCCTCGCAACTCAATGGGATGATGCTTTTGTAGGGTACTTAGTTTTCAGATTAATCTTTAATTGGGTCACTAAACTTTAATTTATGTCGATTGTGTTTTTAGTTTCACTATGATAACTAAACTTTTATTTCGTTTTAAATTTACTGTCTCCTTTATCGTCTCTCAAATTGACGAAAGTTGCTTACTTGGCAATACGGAATCTTCCAAGTGATTAGTGTGTGCATGTCAACTTATCACTACGTCATGTCATAAATTTGTTAAAATTAAAGACCGACCATGTCTTTTAAACTTCTTAAAGAGATTGACATAATCCTCATTTTTTTCATTTTCATTTCTATTGTACCACGTTGCGATTACATAGAAAATCAATTATGGTATTTAAAATTTTCATACTATTGATTTTATGGTTTCTACTTAATTTAGTGTATTATTGCTTTTATAGATGAAAATCCCAACTTTGAGGTTAACTGAGCATAAAGGAAGAGAATTGGATCGTAATTGGAGCTTTAAGGATGAAATTTAAGAGCTACCGAAAAGTCTGTACTTAATTAGAAGCTTTGAAAGTATTAGCTGGATGGATTCACAAGTTTTGGGACTAAATTCAGCTTTTGGAGAGGTTTGGGACCAACCTGATTATTCTCAAAACTCTGGATGATCAACTTTGAAGAAAATAAAAGTTGAAGGACCAAATATAGTTGATTTGAAAAATGAAGTATCAAACTGGAAGTAATGGGAAGTGGTAGGACCAAATATAGTTGATTTAAAGATGGAGGGACCAAATGTGTACAAAGCCCGAAGCTGAGGGACTAAACCTCCAGAAAAACGTGGATTGGGGACTACATCGCGTGAAATTAAAAGTTTAGGGGCTCTCGTCCAGAAAAACTAAACGTTTTGTAGCTAGAATTGAACCTCGTGTTTTGAGTGAATTTGAAGTTGCTCTCTTTCGTTTAATAGTTGTCTTTTTGAGTTGATTGTAATTATTCCGTTATTTAATTTTGAAACTTGATTACTATTCGAATGTGTTTGTAATTTATATTACTTTCGAGAGTTTCGATATAAATTAACACATGTTAATAAATAACATGTAATCTTAGAAAACTAATATATGCTTGGATGTTCACAATTTAATTAGTGACAATAAATTCATATATGAATATCTGGTTGATTAATTTCAAGAGACACTAGTGATTATTATTGGATCGTTGATTTCCAATATAGGGCAAGAATTGACAAATATGGGTAATCATATATCGCAATGGTAAATTTATATTCATAGAATTTTACGTAACTGAATTTTACTCTGAAAATCTTCGTACGCGTTCAACTTAGTTAATTTAATTAGTGATTAAAATTGGACATGTGAAATGATAAATTAGTTGTGTTCCTTTTAGAGTTAATTGTAATTAAATTGAAGTCATTGATCAATTTTTATGGAACAATTGTAACTCATCATGATATTAATATTTATTTATTATCAATATGTTCTCTTACAGGATAAAATTGAAACACTAACAACCAAATAATTTATGTTAGTTTAGGGAAGAATGTGTGGAGGAATGAGACAAAACAATAGAATTTGAAATTAAATTGAAGTTTAGCGATTCAATTGAAATAATTTAAAGTTTAATAATTCAATTAAAATTTTGTTAAAAGTTTGGTGACCATAGTTGAAATTTACACGATTTTTATTCCCAGAGAAAATATGAAAATAATTTTTTCGGACAGATTAGTTTGGACACTCAATTAAGTCCATGTTTGACAATCATTCTTTCAAAACTTTCTTTTTTTTAAACTCATTTTTAACAACATATTATCATAATCTTCACGTATATCTAAAACTTATTATTCAAAAACCCTTTCTTTTCACAAAAAATGATTGTCAAATAGGGGCTAACATTGTTCAAAAAAAGTAATGAAAATTCTTATTTCCTTAAATAGTGTAATGAGTAATGCTATTCATTCTCATTGTGGTTACAAACACAATTTATGTTGCGTTAATGTGACATTAAATGATAGGTGAAATTAAATAAGTTATTTAATTTCACCTTTCATTTAACCTATCACTTAGAGCCACATAGACTGTGTTTATATCCACACTGAGAATGAATAACATTACTCTAGTGTAACCCACGTGGAATTCTATCATTTACATTAGTGATGGGATGGTTGCCAAGAACATTAATTTTGAAGTATACTAAAAGGGTTAATTTTACAAACGGTCGCTGAATTTGCATTAAAATTATAAAACAGTCACTAAATTTTAAAACTTTAACAAACGGTCACTCAATTTACATGCGTTATCACAAATGGTCACTGAAATTTAAATTTTTTTTCACAAACGGTTACTGATAGACCGTTATAATTTTAATTCAAACTTGAAGGACTAAAACACGTGAACATATAACCTTGAGGACCTCAAGTGCAGACGTCATCAAAAACCCTTGCCCAAAATCATTTTCAGCCACCACTTTGGGACGAAGTTACCACTTTTCGGCCATCAAAACCACTTGACCAATGTACTGCCTTGAAGCCCTCTATGCAACCCACCCAAGAATCACCCCTAAATCGACGAATTTGGCCAAAATTTCATCCCAGAGTGAGCCGCTCGCACAATACAAAACTGCTAGCTGCCACTTTAGGGCAAAATTCCACTACATTCCGGCCACCAAAACCATAAGACCAACGCACTACATTGAAACCCCCGTTGCCCTCTACGCAATCCACCCAAGAATGACCACTAACTCCGACGGATTTGGTCGAAATTTCGTCCCAAAGTGGGCCGCTTGTACAGCACAAAACTTTGTTAAAATTATGGCTGTTATTTGGAATTTTCAATGTTTTGAATAGTAATTTTTTGAAAAATGTATTGTTAAAAAATAAGGAAAAAAATTTGATTTACATGTAAAATATTTTAAATGTGAATATATTGTTAAAAATGATTATATAGAGAAAAACAAAATGAAATAAAGGAGGTCAAACAGGGGTCTCCAGTACCGACGAGGGCTTTCAGAGAGTTATATGGGGCAGTTGAACTACATGTGATGCCTGCAAAACTTGATGGATTATATTTTGGATTATTACAAGATTTTGCTCTTTTTTTCCTTTTCTCTTGCTGCTGGTCCTGCCAAGGCAGATCTGGGTACACATTTCTCTCTTAAACGTCTCGAAATACATCTTCCAAGAAAGAACATATGAATAAATAATAAATAACATAAACAACCAACCAATTTCTAAGCAAAACGAAACACAAAGCTCATAAATTCAAACCCAATGACTTGAAAACCATAAAACTTTCAACACCAATTACATAATCAACAACTCTGCGTTTGATTGCAGAACTTTTAATCAGTGTATATATGGACTCCAACGGCAATAAGGAAAATAGTGATTAGCCCAAAGAAAATGATAGTATGAACCAAAATGGATAGTCCGCTTGTATGCATGTTTCCAAATTCAATCACTCTGTTCCTCCCCGGAATCTGAAACAGCAACCCTGGAGTCAGCAGCACGAACAGCACCACCGCTATAACCACCGGCCCCCAATCTGCCATTTACTCTCTCTCTCTCTAAATGAGCAGTTGGAATGGATATACCCGTGATGTATTTGTATATTTGAGTAGATATATATGTCATTTCGCCCAGGGTCCCCAACCTTCAACAAGCATGACAATCATATCCCAAATTCTTAATAGTGTGCCTTTTTTATGGCCATTATTTTGGAAAATAATGTTTTGAATGGTATTTTTTTTGGATAATATATAGTTAAAAATTAAGAAAATTTTGGATTTACTTTTAAAAAAATTATTATATGAATGCGTGGTTAAAAATGACTATGAAAATTGAAAAGTTTTATTTTAAAGGAAGGCAAACGAGAACTTCATATGTTCCAGGAAAATATTTATTTAGTCGTTAAATAATTACGCAGCGTGCACAAGATATCGGACTAAAGGTATAAAACTGTCTGAAAAATAAAAACATCGGTTATATTTGAGCAATCAACATTTAGTTTTCGAAATGAAGGAAATCATTTTTTTTGGATAAGTTTACATCATCTGTTAAGTGGGATACAGTAATGACAATGTTAAAAAGTTTGGACATAAATGTGAAAAATATAAGGTCATTGACATAATTATCATTCTTGGGACCCCTTGAGAAATTTACCCTTGTAGTGACGCGTGGGGTATGTACAGATGGCTAAGGGAAAGAAATACGTGGCGAAAGCACGTTAGAGACTTACAATAAAATTATTTGTACAAAGTTGAATTACAAAAGTTGGGTTACAAAGTGTGTTGGCAAAATTCAGACAATTGATTTCAAATGATTTAAAAATCTGTTTTTAAAATAATTGATATAGATGTTATTTTGTCAACTAATTTTGTAATATAACTTTGTACATGTAGCATAACTCAAAGACGTATGATCAATGTCTCGAGGATGACAATAATAAAGTATTATTACACCGACCATTTTCTTGAATTTGTGTCCAATCATAATATTGTTATTTGGTTTTGATTCCTTTAAGATTAAGATGCGTTGGATTCAATCAATATTTGTCTTTCATTTTATGGTTTTCGCGTGGGAAATATAATCCTTCCAAGTTTTACTTAGGCCCGTTTGATAGTTATAATTTTTCATGGTACATTTTTCAATTTTTACACATGTTTATAACAAAAATTTGCTCGAATTTTTTTTTTCCACCTTTCCACATTTTCTAACTTTTGGAGGAAAACATTTTCTTGTTGTTTTGGTTGGAATTGATTTTTCAGGTTTTTAGGCATTTATTTTTTTGACAATTGGAAAAAGTTCTATCAACAATGATAAAAAAACTCTTTTTAATGGAGAATTTTCGTTCAAAATAAAATCAAACGAATGATATTCGGTATGGTAATTATCATTATTATTATTATTATTATTTGACAATTGGAATAAATTCTAGACTCAATGGTAGAAAAAATTATCACTTTCATGGACAATTTCCATAAAAAATTAAGTCAAACGAAATCAAACTTTCAACATTTTCATGATGCTATAATTTTAAATTCAAGGACTTTTCAAAGAACGAGAAATGCACGACAAATTTGAAAACTGGTATACTTCGTTATTTCAAAATAATCCATTGAACTGTAGGTGCCCATCAGCATTAATTGAACTGTTTCAACTGCTAATAATTGCATCGTTTTCACTGCAGGGTTTTGAAGATAAAATGCATAATTAAATTTTACTATTAAAAAAAAAAGGTAATAGACGTCGACAGCAGGGTTCGAACCTGCGCGGGCGAAGCCCAACAGATTTCAAGTCTGTCTCCTTAACCACTCGGACATATCGACTTTGTTTCGTTCAATTCACGAGCCATTAATGTTAACGTTTAATATCTGGGCTTTCATCAAAGTACAGTTGAGCAGTCTTTATTTATTTCTTATCATTATCTTGCACGGGACTCTAATTTGAACAACATAATCTTAAGCTTAGCAACATATAATAGGGTGCATCTAATTTGTTGAGAAAAATCGAAAAAAATAAAATAAAATAATAGTATTGTATGTTCAATACACAGTATTAAATATGATTAAACAATATAGTAAACGGAAATTTAACTTTTTCCCATTTCTTCATGTTGTCTTGAATATACAGTCTTCCTTACAAAATATGCAACAAGGAACAAACGTTGTTATACAAACATGGTACCTTTACTCGTCGTGAAAAAAACACTATTGTGAAAAACGGTTACTGAAGGAATATGTCTAAGTTTCTTTCTATTCAGCGTATTTGAGGTTGAATTGAAAATTTTATCTAGGATTGATTCTAATCAAATAATCTATATTGTGACTAATCTGAAATTTTAGATCTACAAAAGTTTCAATGGATTTGAAGGGTTCGAATTGAAATTACATGGATTCTTGGTTGAACAATGTATTTTTCTTGCTTTCGTTTTTCCTATTTTTCCGCTACCAAGACCAAGTGCTCTCGAGAGCACGAACCATTCATTTCATCCCTTGGTTATCAGTGAATGTACCACCACTTGTTAACATGTACTGTTATTTCAAATCTTATTCATTTGGGCCATGTTACGTGTACATAAGTGTACACATAGGAGGTGACATAATGTGAGTGTAGCATGGGCCTTGTTGACAAAAAATAAATGCAACAGCCTGTGAGTTGTTCCCTGTACAAGGGGAATAACTCGTCACTGTCTTGGAGAACTGACCAAAAAAATAAAATAAAAATTATTAGAAACAGCAAATTCGTGAACAATCTAACTTCACCGGATGAATGGCAAACACATCAAAATTAACAGATGTAACTATAAAATGAACACGAAACCATTGCCTTGAACAATCACAATTGACACCATGAGAAGAAAATATAAAGATGAGGAAAAAGATAGGAGAAATTTTATAATTGTCTAAAGATCTTCACATTATAGTTAAAAAACTCCCAGCTAGTAAAAATTCTCTTGCGTTTCTGTAATCGGGCTAACACATTACAACAAGATGCTAACTGTTCATAAAAAGAGCATTACACGAGATTTAAGCCATGCCTCCACTTGTTGATGTCCTGATTATCTGGAACAGAGCTGGAAAAGTTTGAAAACAAATGGAAAATCAGTGAAAAAAATAAGATAATTGTTCGCTGCAGCTCTTGATTTGCATGAAGCACAATATGATAGATCTCTGAACGATAACCAGCAAATATACTAACAAAGATTATGATATTATTCAGACTACAATGCAGCTCTAAAACAAGTTAACTAATGCAGCGGAATCGACATATCACTTAAAAGGCAGTTTTTTCTTCGACAAGTAGCAAAGGCACCTATGAAATTGAAACAAGAAACTGATATGGATTCACATATTTGGAGTGAAGGATTGTGAGAAAAATTAAATTTTGGGGAATGCTATTTATCGTCATGATGTGGAGCATCAGTGATGTAACAACTCATTATCTCTCACATTTTTCTCTCTCTCCTCCCCCTATCTCTCATAAAAATTGAATTGTCCTATCCCATTATTCCACATAGGCTGTACATCACCTATATTTCATCATCAGAATGATAAATAGTATTTTTCTTAAATCTTACATGATCCAATGACGACAAATATGAAGAAGCCAAGCAAGATAGGGCCAACTGGATTGTTGTTGCCCTTCTTTGTGCTAGCATCTGGGACAAGCCCTCGCTTGGTAATGTTTTTCTCAAACTTTTCCACCTTCCTATCAGCAAGCCTCCTTGAAGTTGTCTACAGGAAATAAAAATATTACAGTCTGATTTGTGAATTGAGCAGGAAGTTGCACAGCACGTTAAAGAATATTGACAAGTATCCAAAATCGACTAATCTTAGGGGGAAAAAACTACAATCAACACTATCCAAAAACAAGGAAAAGAAGTTGAAAAAAACTCAGCATAAATTGAAAATGCCAAATGCTGCATTGAATTATCGGCATTGACTAACAATCAACTAGATTTATGGCCATTTGGTAGGACTTTTGCTTTTACTTTTGCTTCTTATAGAAAAGGGCTTTCTTAAGAAGCTACCCTGGGCCAACGTTTTCGGCCGGATTCCTCAAAAAACTCTTCTAATTAGACAAAATACTTCCAAAACATTGTATGAACATGTTTAAATGCAACTTTTGGCTTTTCAAAAGTCTAGTCAAACAAATCCTGAACTTACAATTATAACTAGAAAGATTCAAACATCAATTTCATTTTTTCTTTTATGGATTCACCAAAAAAGACTTCTTTTCCTTTTCCCACCTCAAGTAGTGAATCACATCAACATGCTGGTAAAAAAAAAAAAACTCAATTCTCTTTCGATTAAGTAATTAACATAAATACAGATCAGCAATATAAAATCATCATTGTACCTCAGGAAAAGTCCCGGCAAAAGATTCCATATGCTAAAAGAATCAAAACTAACACCCTGTTTGAGCCCCATTTTTTTTTGTTGAGAATACATTTTGGAATGGTAGATTGGTGGAGAATGTGTAGTTAAAAAATAAGAATTTTTTTGAGCTTGTGTGTAATATTATTTTATTAAAGAATGCGTGGTAAAAATGAAAGAGAGAAATATGTATTTTGACAAAAATGGGAATCAAAGCAAGGGCTAAATCTTTTTAGTGTCTAAATGAAGTGATAGATCTATAAGATACTCAATGATCCATAGGAAATAAAAGCAAGAACTGTTAACTTATAATTTGGCAAGTATAATCTTCCCAACTTTAATTTATTTTTTATCAGCAATTTTTGAACTTATTGGTAGCATCAAATGCTTATACAAGGTAAAATAAGGTATTTTTCATTAAGTACGTTCATCAAGTAAAAATCATTTTTATGGACGATTTTAATTCTACTACAATTCAATTATTTCAATAATACATTACTTTTCGTTTTTCAATATGTAATAAATATTACAAAATCATTGTCATGTATTAATTTCGTGTTATTAATTCTCAATTAATTAATATTCAAAATGATATAGACTCAATGAATGGATTTGATGAATCTTGATGTACATAAATCTAAAATTATCATAGACAAGTTTATTTGTGTTCATGTATATAAAAATTTTAATAAGTGTTTAAATTCACGTATTAACAATTAATTGTTATGTACCAAATATAGTATAAAAATATTGCTAATTTGTAGCATTTAATCATCAAAAAAATTTGAATTATAGAAATTGGGTTTTGAGAGTTTAATTTTATTCTCTAAGATTTTGGTGTTGTTGGGAGTTTTTGTCGGTTGTGCAAGTAGAGGTGCGACAACGGTGGTGGATCAGGCGACGGCAATGAAAGTAGTGGTGGTAGGGGCTTTAGGGACCTTGGCGGGGGACACCCTTTGGCTGGCTACTGGAGCTACGGTGATGTTGGTGTGGTGGTGGGTTACGGTGATGGTACAAGTCGTAATGGTGGTGCTACAGGTGGTGGGGGATCTAGTGGGTGGGTTGTGATATTGGCTATGGTATTCAAGACGATGGTTTTGTTGTCGGAAGTTGGTGTTGGTGATCCTGGCGACGATGGTTTGGACTGTTACAACGGTGTGGTGGTGGTCACAAGCGTTGGTGGTGGTTACAAATAATTTGGTCGATTGTAACCAATAAATTGGTTGGTGTGTGACCGACACACAATATGTGACCAATGAATAGATAAATAATTGTGACCAATAAATACCATGTGCCCTCAAATATTATTAATTTGTGACCAAAAATTTGATAAATTGTGATCTAAATATAATTTGTGATCAATTAATTTGATATTTTGTGACCATAAAATAAGTCGTGATTTATAAAATTTTGATTTGTGACCAATAAATAATATGTTATTATTAATTTGATAGATTTGTGATCGATGAATAAATTGTGACGTATAAATTTTTTATTTGTGGTCGATGAACAAATTGTGACCTATAAACTATTTAAATTATGACCGTAAAGCGTATAAAAATTATGATTTGTGATCAATTAATAGTATGTGACTAATTATATGGAATTTGTGACCAAATTATATGAAATTGTGACTCTAATATATTTATTAATTAAATTATATATAAAATTTTAAAAAAAAAAATCTAAGATTTGAAATTTGTTAAACTTATTCTCTTATTATGAAATCTTTCCTTTTGAAATTGTATACTTGGCCCAAGGGGTTAGGATCTTACTAGATCATTCTGTGCAGGCCCATGGAGCCCAATTTTAAAATAATAGTACTAATCACGAATTTGTAAGAAGATAGTCTAGGGATGTTTGGCCCATGGCTACTCATATCCTGCTGAACTTGTATTGATTACACCACATTATATGTCGAGTCAAATTGTCAAACCACTTTACACCTCTAAAAATAATGTAACTGCTATTATATATAATCTATCATTTAATTCATTATTTGAACGACTTCCATATCTAGTAATTATGTTTGTGCAAAACGTTTACAGTAAAATCGAAAAGAAAAAGAATAATAATATCGACACACAAAAGTTAAGTGTTTCAGCAATGTATCCAAGGATGTAGCCAGATTTCAATCTTGCAGGGACGAAAATACGGGGGCTGGAGGGGGGCCCGCCCCCCTCCCGGTGGTTCGAGGGCGGAGCCCCCGAATTTATTTATTTTAATTAAAAGAATTGAAAACGATGATTTTAAGTACCAAAATAGGTAAGTTAGGTTGACTGATCAAAAAGACAATTGTTTGTCGATATAAAAATAATATGTTCATCTATGTGTCTAGCGCTATACAAATTGAAAATATGAA
>CAIGRQ010198521.1:0-16113 GCA_903798375.1 Fraxinus sp. D2006-0159 | reverse complement strand
AATCTAACTTGCCTATTTTGATATTCAAAATCATCGTTTTCAACCCTCTTAGTTAAAATAAATAAATTCGGAGGAGGCCCGCTCCCCTCTACTCCCTGTATTTTCGCCCCTCCAAGATTGAAATCCTGACTACGTCTTTGAAGACTTGTAGGGAGCATATCTGCTCCTAGTCAAAAGCAAAGCGATCTTGGGTGAAAAAAAATAATCAAGAAAAATTCCTTTTTTCTTGAATTTGACCTTCAAGAATTTCCTGATTATTATCAACATGCGGAGAATAGGAACCAAGAAAATCTCTTTTTACTTTTTTGAATTTGGGCTTCAAGATTTTCATGATTATTAACCACGCGTGAAAAAGAGGAACCAAGAAAATCTCTATTAGACCGGCTATTATCTGAGAATTGATTTTGTTAGCAAGAGGGGAAATTTTTTCGTTTGTCAAACTATTTATCCGTTTTAATTGGATGATTGGGTTTTTTTTTATATGAAAAATGTAAAATTGTCTATTTGCCTTTTAAAAATTAGTAAACAAATGATCAAACTTTCAATTTTTTTTGTCAAATAACGATTTTTGTGAATTTGAACTCAAGGTGCGAGTTTTTAAAGATTTGTTACCGTGAGTGGTACAAATGAAATATTTGAACAAAGTATGCAACTTCTGATTTCGCAATTTTCTCTTTAAAGATTGACAATCATGGTATCCTCATCGTAATCCATAATAGAATTCCGTAATAATTAAGAAGATTGAAATATTAGTCAACTATAATAGTCAATAAAATTGACTCTGTCACTTTTAATTTGACCAGCGATGATTCGGTGGATCATATCATCAGAAGGTGCAGGTGCTCCGAAGGTAGTGCAAGTACTGGTCAACGCAACTTATAGGGACTGCAACGTTTACTTTTACAGCATCCGTTTGATCAGCATCAGGCAATAAGATGCAGTATTTGTCACAACACACAGGTCCTACCTGAACAGGTCTCCCCATTCCAAAGTCAACACTGTCTAGCCCCAGCCTTGACCATTGTGTCAAGATCATCACACCTACTGAGTCAACACTCGCCCGGGTCGAACTCACTGATTCCACTACTTCTCTCACGTACTCGTCATCCACTCTTTCTTTTGCTCTCTTCAACAATTCAGTTGCATATCCTAAACCACCTTCTGTCAAATCTCTAGCACATGTTTGGGCACAGCCTAAAACAAATGCATTGCCGTAGTAACCGATCGGCAGACTCGGCTTGACTCGTTTTCGAATATTTACACTGAAGACGAGTTTTAAAATTTGGTTCGATGGTAAATTCAATGCTCTAGCCCAACTTCTCCATACGTGAGCCGAGAGAACCTCAAACGACGTGCATGGATCATCATTGATTATTTCACTCGTGAGCGCCACCAAGTTCTTTAACTCGTTTAAGTTTCTTTTGTCGAATGTGATTGAAGTGGGCACGAGCTTTTCATGAATGTACCGTGAAGCAAACCCACAAAGGTCGGGGACACTTCCGAACTCGGGGTGACTCGGTTTGTTACTCTGAGCTGTCCCGAATACGGTAGGGCACAAGAGATGACGGCTCCACACCGGTTTAGGCTTTAACTGACCAAGTTCACGTCTGCCAGCGGCTAACTCGGCGAACGAGTTCAGAAAGTCGCCGCTGCCTATGCCGTCACACAAGCAGTGGTTAAAACCAACAGCTAAGGTAGCGCCACCGTCTGATAGACATGTCAGTTGCACCACCAACGGCGGCGAACCCTTGAGTACGTCCGTCGCGTACAAAGACAAGAACTTTCTCCACTGCTCACAATTTCTTGGGCATTTCTCCAACTCAGAAACAGTAGAATCAGAAACTGCTTCAAGAAAAACCGCACCTTGTGCTCGACAAACCACCTCCAGGCCAAGCCCATCGGCCCGAGTTCTCACTCTCCCAGCCAACGGATAGTAAGGAACCAAAACCCGGCTCAACCCGGCTTTCACGTTCTCTACAATTGCAAATTTATCCAAGCCATAACAGGGTTTATACACCAGCAAATACTCAACCGTAAAACGTACAAAAAGTTGAGAATCTAAAGCAGAGAGTTGAAGATTATGAACTGGGGTAGGCTCTGCAGGGGTGATCAAAACAGCTTCTTTTACATGCACACAATTTGACATTTTTATGTGATGAATTTGGAATAGTTGATACAAGAATGTGGATATATGTACCCACATATTTATATATAAAAATAGGGTGGTCATGTTGGGCCAGTGTGGTTGGGGTGGTGCATTATTTCTTTTGTAATATTAAAAAAACAGAAGAAGGGCGGTCCATGAGGGCGATGTGGATTAATCTGTATCTCGGTGTTTCTTTTTTAGTTGTACACTGTACTGTGAAAGATTTGTGCAAGATTCTCCAGGCACAACTTTATGGGGATAATGGAAATATAAAACAAATGAAAACAGGTTGGATTTTGCTTTCTGTCTGTTCGGCCCGAGTGAGAGATTTTGTGTCATCTCTCTTAATCTTTCGTATTAATTATTTATTTATTTCAGTTCTCATGTGTGCTTGGGGACGAGCATACACTTATAACTGCTCGTTTTATTTCAAACATTCAGATTAATTCTCTAGCCGTCTATCCCTAAGGCTAAACTTGTGTTCCTCAACTGTGGCCTACCTCCATTCGTAGAGGAGCCATGTGAGATAAAGATCCGCGCGCGCGCGCAAAAAAAAAAAAAAAAAAAGCTTAAGTAATTTATCGCGTAACCTCTACATTAAACAAATACGTACACTCTACAAATACTCACAAGGTGGGTGGGTGGGTAATTATTTTTCTTTTTTAATGCGCGGGACCCACCTCATGTAAGAGGGTGTACGAATTCTGTAACTTAGCCCATGTTTGGTACACATTAAAATTTTCATTCTCATTCTTCTACTCATTTTCAACCACGAGTTCTTTAATAAAATAATATTTTTCATCACATCAATAATTTTTCATTCTTTTTCAACCACACATTCTCCATCAATCCACTATTCCAGAATACATTCTTGCAAAATAATGTGGCTCAACCACACCTTTAAATAGTTCTGTGCAAATAGATTAATTCTTTTATTAAATATGTATTGAAAACTAGACCAACATATGCAGTACTATCGTGACAACTTTTTAGGTGGACCTAAATCAAATGAAAACAATTGGTCCAATCAAATGATAAATGGTCCCGAAAATTATGAATAAAAAAAGAACAGCGATGCCATAACAAGAAGATTCGAGGCAGAGTACTGTATAATGACAGATTGCTACTCAATAGCATCGTCATGTGCCGAATAGAAGATTTCTGCTATCTTGACGCGATGTGGATCAATATTGGTTTCATCTATGGCTATGCTTAAAATCAGCTTATGAGCTGCTTTTTTTTTATGCATGATTAACCAACTAATAAGCTACTTTTAAGCTTAACCTTGAACTCTGGAAACATGTTTTGCTACTTGGACTCTTCTGTTGCTAAATATTTGCAACCTCAGATTTAATTATTGTGGTGGTCACTTATTCATTACTCATACATTATTCGCATCGAGTTTTATTGTGTAGAGCTAGAGTTTCTTGATTCATCAAAAAACAAAGCTCTTGTTTTGTAAATGACTTTAAGCTGGAGAAATTTTATTTTTAATCATACATTTCATTGAAGTCATGATTTTTAATCACTTTTTAACTACTTTTATCATGAAATTCACCAATTTAAAATCTCAAAAGCTTTGTAAAATAGAGACTTAGTGTCGGCATTCTTTATAAAAGCATGATTTGTAAGTTCATGGAAACATTGGTTTTATTTTTCAACCAAAAAAATATGATTTCTATTATATTAAGAAACTATCATAGTCGACTGGATGTCACGTCTATTGCAAAAAGGGATCTTGTTGTGTCTCCTTGTGACGTGGAATAAACATTTATGTTTTGATCATCGAATCCTGCCTCGATAAAAAGGACGATTCAGTCGTCGAGGCTTGCCTTGACAAAGGAATCTATACGGTTGATCATACATATGATTAAAAAATTTGAATAGTCTCGGACGAGAGGAGGATTCATCTTAGCCCTCGTTTGACACTCATTCTCATTCTGATTCTTCATTTCAATCACATTCTATTAATAAAATAATATTACACATAAACCTAAAAATTTTCCTTACTTTTAACCACACATTTTTCCATCAATCACTATTCAAAAACACATTTTTCTACTGAAATGGGTGTCAAACACCCCCATAATGTAAATTCTGACAAGTCAAAATTGATGTTAGCGCACATGCCTTTGCATGCAGACCATAAAATTACAAACATTAATGAGCTTTGGAAATGAAGATTTAATTATTGCACAAAGAAAAATGGTATATCTTATATACAAAATAATAATAATAATAAAAAATTGAATTCAAATAAAAAAATCTAATAAGAAAAAATCTAGAGAGATTGATAGAAATACTACACAGTTAACTTCAAGAAAAATAAACCACTTTAATAGATATCATTCCCTTTTATATTGATTGAAGAGTAATTATAGCGTAAGGCATCTACGTATAAACTTTATACATATATTGCCTTGCAATGCATGCTTTGAAAATTCTGTACCGTAAGGATTGGAGTTTTTTTTTAGGCGTTGAATGTAAAATAAAGAAGATCGGAATATTATCTAATCATCTGTCGCTTTGTTCCACAACAAATCTACGTAAATCTTAGTCCTAATATTACATAAAAAGAATATGCTTTGAGCTTAGCTTTTAGGGTTTTTCTTTTTCTTGTTTTAAATTGTTGATTTCCTTTCTTTATAGGGAAGCATAAATATATTGCTTTTCATTACAAAGTGCAGTTGGGTTGGGCAGGTTTGACGTTACCACTATTCTTGAAGAGACTACTTTACAATTATCGAGGAAGACGAAGGTCCATTCTCCCGATCGCACACCGGGGGTTCCTAAATTTGTGTATTTGGGATGGAGCTAGCATCAATTTGATCATAAAAATGACACGTGGCTTTCACGTGATTTAGATATGGAGGTTAAATGGTATGAAAGTTTTTTTCTCTAACGTTAAATCGTGTGAAAGTCATTTGTAACTTTAACGTCCGCACTGACAGATTCGTCAAGTAAGAAACAAAAATAATAATAAAACAACCACCTACTAATTAAAGAAATAAACATGTTGGTTGATGTCTTATGAAACCCATTAACCTAGAACCACTAAAAAAATTGTAGATGCGCATTTTCACCTTTGATATATTAAACAAGATGCTTTCATCTAGACTTCACACATGATTTGGTCTACTGTAAAAATACAAAATCCTTGATTCAGTCCTAATAGGAATCCGTGTACAATACCCTTTGAAATGGGGAATCACATTTGATTAAGAGATTTTTGTCCCTACAAATACAGAGCAGAATTAGGGCAACCTCTAGGACGATGACTGGAACTTGAAGGAATACTCGAGAAACAACATTAAAGATGCATTGTAACGATGGAAGTCAACTATACATCAACGACGGACAACGGTCTTTCTTTTCGAATGGATCTAGACAGTTCACAATCTGTACATAATGACGAGGGATATGACTAGAGTAAATCGATCACCCAAAATTTAATATCTATTTTTTCTATGATTATTTGGAAATATTTTGTCCTAAACTATATTTTATTTTTTATTATTAATAAAACAAGTCACCAGGAATTGTTTGTGATTTTTAAAAATACATGCCCACAGTAAAAAAAAAAAAAGAAGAAGATAATGTTGGATGCTTGAATAAGCTGTGGAAAATGGCATCAAGGCATCAGATTAAAGTCCAGAGCAAGAGCGCAATTGATAGGTCAAACTAGGGCCAAATGGGGACCAGGCCATGAGATAAGAAATTTGAAAAGATAAGAGTTTTTTCTTTTTCATTTTTTTTAGTTTGAGATGTGCATGGATTTGCATGCTTACGCTTTGATTCTTCTCTCCTTTTCTGCCTCGATTTCGACTTTGATTATACATTTCACGTCTTTTCACAAAGCAAAGAAAGATACCTTATTTTGTTTTCTATCTAGTAGTAAAAATGTTGTGATATTCTTACTTTTTTTTTCTTTTTTTTTTTTCTCGCGTTTAATGCGCGATAATAAAGGGACGTAGTTTAATTTGATGTAAGTGTATAAAAATATAAAAGATTCATATGCCACACGTATCAAGTTTAGATATCTTCGAATGTAATTTTTATTTATTTTTAACTCCGAAGGATTATTACAAATCAACTACGAGTTAGAGTTTTAGATAAATAAACATGGGTGGTATGAAACAATTGAACTTTGTGGAAGAGAGGAGCTAGTTCAAATAATCGAGTCTTAGTTATGATTATTGAATGTGTCTTGTCACAGTGCTTAAGACCTCTCAACGAATCATTTTCTTCCATGCTAATTAAATTCATGTCAATGACTCAATAGTGTCATCTTGACTTTTCAAATATGACTAAAAGGTTATGCCTCTCTCTTTCTTGCTTTTCAACTTTTCATGTTTCAAATAATAATTATAAGTTTCAAGAATAATGATAATTTTGAAGCTCAAGTGGGTCGGAGATTAAACTCACGTTTCATAGATTTTTATTTAAGTCAAATTTAATAATTAATTATGGATATCTTTCAGTGAGTTCGGTATAAGCTCATCATGGCTCGAAAAATTGAAGTTGCCATTGGTTTCCCAAAACACCTAGTGTATAGCACGGTGAACGAGTAATGCATATTTGGTACATGATCGAACAACAAATAAAATTTCAACTTCATTTTCGTCATTAATACTTCGCCGTTCAGGTTCTTGTTCTCGCTCTAGAAAATTACATCAATAATATTGTCAAAGCATAAATTGACTTGTACATTTGATTCGGCAATACAATAATGTAGGTCGGCATCAAATTTCAGAAAAACAAACAAATGGTTGCTGGAAAATTATGACAAAGAGACACCAATATCCTTAAATTCGGATTGGCATAAAATTCCAGTGGAAATAAATGCTTGTTTGACATCATCAGCGCTCGAAAGTCTTGGCGGAAAATGTCGGCAACATGAGGGCAACCGTAGTCATTTTCAAGCGGCAATATTCGTTACTTTCGGTCGAGGGTACTTGACGAAAATAATATATCCGTGCTAAAACATGAATTTAAGCAAATAATATATTAAATTCAATTTAATAGCAGTCCAAGTAGCAACACATTGTGCAATAAATAATGAATTCAACTAAATTTAAGGATCCGAAGTCCATTTTTTTTTTCTTGGTACCCATGTATCCCAGTTTAACCAAACTAATTTCCTGGACCACTAGCCACCAACTTCTCAGTAACTGGTGGAGGTAAACCGCGGGTTATGCCCAAGTTGACCAGGGTTCGAGCACCCCTTATACTCCTGACCCCCAAGGGAGCCTTCCTCCATGGTTATTACATACATCACCAAACTGCTCCAACCAATATTGATTATTACATCACTCAACTGCTTTAACTAGGAATCGAACTCCCCACGCTGAAGTTGCAAGTCCAGCAATGTCCTTCCTTTGCCAACTTTGATGTGCCCTGGGGGTCAATGCAAAGTCCATTTAATTGAGCATATAGTGTGTTGTAACTTTAATTTGTGTAAAACATTTGGTGCTAGATAGTTTTTTAAATTTGTGTAAAACATTCTTGTTTAAAAGTAGTTGACTTACTCAGAAATTTGCACTTGAGGTGGTCAAGCTTTTATGTCCACATGTTTTGGTCCTTTAAATTTGAATTAAAATCATAATGGTTCTTCAGTGACCGTTTGTGAAACAAACTAAAACTTTAGTGATCGTTTGTGAAAGCGCATGAAACTTCAATGACCGTTTCTACAAATTTTAAACTTTAGTGATCGTTTTGTAATTTTTAAGTAAGTTCAGTGACCGTTTGTGAAATTAACCTACCATTATTATCCAAAAAATTATATCATCGTCAACTTAAAATTGATTTAGCTTTTGTTAAAGAGATGCACCTTAGCAATATCTTTTTATCTTCATTTTCTTATATATCCATCTCGATTAATTTTGCTCGTTATGCGACATTTGTACACCAATTCATTCTTATCCCATTTTAACATTATAACTTTCTAGCACTTCATAATTAAAATAACTTATCAGTGACAGTGTTAAATCACTTTGGATAACCTCTTTATCGTATACTTTATTGCAGACACGGCCATAGAATCTATAATTATTTGTTCTCAATTACTGTCATTTATTTTTGTTCACGAAAGGAAGTTTCGATTAGTCTATTTCTACTTTCACATGGCGGTGTTTCTACTTTATTATGAATAACAAATAACTTCCCATCAAGTCATTTTTTCTACAGGATTATGTCCATGAAACATAAAGCCACTTACATTGGTTCTTAACTGATAGATTGAACTGTATCAAGTTTTTGTTTTAACTCGATACATTGAAATTGTTAAGAATTAATTTGGTATGAGAATATTAATTTTAAGTTTAAATTTCATTAATCAGGCATTAATATTATTTTTATACTTAGATCACAATTAGATAAAATAACTCGTCACAATCACACGAGCTTAAAAGTCACATTTATATGACATAATATGGTAAATTCTTGGGAATAAAGTTCCAATAAAATAAACTAAGTCACAGTCCACACTAAAATAAACTAACATGTCACACAGGGATGGATCGAGAGTATTTGTGTTGTTGGGTCATTTTGAGGTAAAAAATGAGAATTCAATAAAAAATGTTAGTTAAAAAAAAAACTCAAAATAAAGTAAATTTGTGGGGTGACCCCATGTGGGTCCGCCCCTGATGTCACATATACATAAGTAACAATCATACAATTTATGGATCACATCTATTAATCAAAACATGTCACATATCATCTAATTTTTGAAAATTAGTTTGTTAATTACTGTAGTTATACATTTTTTTTTCATTTGGTATTGGCTCGATTAAAATAAAACTGAATTTTTATTTTTACCAAGTTAGGTCATATTCCTGCATCGTAAAAGGACTAATTGACCAACGCTTTGTTCTCCTATATATAGGAGTAGGCATTCTTTATATAGAGTTTTTAGGGGTATTCATGGAATATTTTGAAAATGTGACTTTTGAGATCTTTTGTAGTTTTATCGTATACAGATTTTTCATAGTATTTGAGTTTTGCATGCACTCGAAGATTTCGGGTGTGTAAAAGATACCGTGTGATTGTGACAATTTTCACATAGTGAATAAATGAGCTTTTCATGTAGTGTTCTTCGCATTATTGGTATCCTCTATTTCTGTTTCCTCTTAATAATGCTTTTGTAATCGCTCACTATCGTAGTTGTCTTATGTTTCTGATGTGTGTCGTTAATGATTTGATGGATAAGATAATATAAACTACCACATTAATGTATCAAATCACTAATCATCACATGTATGATATATAGAACGACTACAATAGTGAGCAATTGCAAATAGTTTACTTAACCTTTTTCGTGTATGCATACATTTGTGACGTGTTAAAATGTTGTGGCGAAAATTCCGTGTCTTCCGTAATTTGATGAATACAACCCTAACAAATAAATATCATAATGTAGGATTTTCCTTAAAAACCAAGCAATAGTTCATTGTTCAAGGGATTTTAATATTATTCAATACAAGCTTGAGAGTTATCTTATTCTTTGTCAATTGTTTAGTATTCTTTATAAATAAATAAATATTTAATACGAATCAACTGGAAATTGATGATGTTCAAGCAAAACAACCGCAAGTTTAAACTTTTTAGGCTTCTCATCCAAATTTGGTCATCTTCAATATTCTTTATTAGTATTATTTTCCTTTTTTTTTTAGAGAGTCGAACCTCTTTTAAGGCATTTAATATACACTACTTATCTTTAAAGTTAAAATAAAGAATGAATTTAGCTCTTCAAATACATATAGTCAAATTCATAAAATACTTCATTTTTTATCGCACAATTTTCTATTCGTTTCTTTGATTTCTACAAAATAAAAAAGAGGAAAAATTATGAATAATAATTGCTCGTGAGAAAAAATAATGATATCTACCACCCATGATGATAGAGTACCAGTCTCGATGGTCATAATTGATTGATGCAATTAAATGAATGTTTTGACTTTATATTTAAATGAACATATCATATCTAATTGTCATCTAAACTGGTGTCAAAAGGGTGATTGAATAATTGAATATAGTGTGTGTTATTAAAGTTTCTGTGAAAAAATAACTTTTTATTTTTAATAATTCCTTAAAATGCTCTTTATAGGACAGAAGATTCTCTTTAAAATAAAGAGCACTATTAGAGATGCTTTTAATACGAAAAAAAAGTGCAAAAAGGACATTAAAATCTCCACTTAAATGATTTACAATTTTCCAAAGCTATGAGCTATCCAGTGTGAGCTTTATTACAATAAATAAATAATCAACAAGCAGTGATTATATTATTTACATGTCTTATGTAGTGTAAAGTTTGGCAATCTCCTTTAAGAAACCTACCTATAGCCTATTTGTTTCTACAAATCAGGCCATTGTTCAAGGCCTAATTCAAAATGCAAAATCCAATTTATATAAAATGAAATCCAAATATCTCAAACCCTTCACACGGTTTCACATGTTGCTTGGGTTTTCTTTCTTCCAATTCGAAATTTTCCAAACTGCCAAACCCCCGCCGACGCCGTCCGTCGTCCACCGAAGTCCGGCCATCTATCAGTCGATGATTTTTTGTCAAATACCATGCTTGTGTATATAGAAAAGGTGATTGTTGTGACTTTTCCATTAGATTATCTTATTGACGAGTTTGAAATGATGAGGACAAGGAGAGACCAATTTCAGATGTTCAAGCCATCTCTACCATCTGTTATATAGATANGTCGATGATTTTTTGTCAAATATCATGCTTGTGTATATAGAAAAGGAGATTGTTGTGACTTTTCCATTAGATTCTCTTATTGAAGAGTTTGAAGTGATGAGGACAAGGAGAGATCAATTTCAGATGTCCAAGCCATCTGTACCATCTGTTATATAGATAGACAGTTTACTTTTTGTCTTTTTATGTCCATCTAACATTCATGTTTTCAATTTGTATAACGTTAGACACATAGATGGACATATTGTTTTTGGTTAGTCAATCTAACTTACCTATTTTGATACTCAAAATCGTCGTTTCAATCATCTTCTAGTTAAAAAAAAAAAAATTCGAGGGCTCCGCCCCCGTATTTTCGCCCCCCAATTTCAAATCCTGGCTACGTCCCTGTGTAAAATCCTGATGTTCTGCTCTCTGTACTGTGTTTGTAGCGGCTCTCATTAGAATTCTAATTCATTTTTATATCTTTTCTTATTGATCACACATTTTTTAATAAAATCATATTACACATAAACTTAAAACTTTTTCCTCCTTTTTAACCACACATTCTTAAAAAAAACAAACACTTTTCTAAAAATTATAATCTCAAATAATGGGGGCCAAACAGGGCTAAGTTGGATGTTTGCAACAGAATCAGATTAATCTACACTTTCCAAAACCAAACGGAACACATAGTTTTAAACCAGTGTATATAGCTCCGATTCAAGCTGCCAAACAGGTGTAATTGCCATAGAGTTCAAAATAAGCAAAGAAAACAATGCCCCATATTATCCCTAACCATATCTCTTCCAGCTCTAAACCACCCATCAGTATTACGTTTCCCTTGGTGGAGGTCTTGCTCCAGAATGCGAGGTAGTGTGCATGGGGAGGTCCTTTCGTGGCCATGGGGCTGCGGTTCGGTTGGTAATGGAGAAACTTGCATTAATACCACTAAGGCCCAACCCAGATTTCTCTTTTCCAGAGATCGATCCTATTCCATTTTTTTAGCAGTAATAAAGATGTTCAAACACCTCACGTTTCACCCTTGGGAAGCCTGGAAGATCAGTTAGTACTTGGCCGTTCTGTTGTATCCATTCGGAACATTGCGAAATAATATTGACCTTTCAATATGCAGTGTGCTCGTCGTAATATTTTGCAAGCTCTTGTTTAGCAACGAAATGGAAGGACAAGGACCACTATGCGACTGGGTTCATGATGTTTCATGCATTACCATTTAACAAACTTTTCAGTGTTAGAAATGTCGCCCAACTTGGCAATAGAAACGATAAGGATCACAGGAGTTACAACGAGATGAGAAAATGTTGGAGTGATAAGATTGTCAAATTCAAATTAAAGAATAAATGCAAAGTTGTTAATTTGTTATTTGATAATTATTATTTACTTTTTCGATAAACACTAGCTATAGACAGTTATTGAACTTATTCTATGGGATTACAACTGTTAAACAATTCAAAGAAAAGAAAGAGAAAAAAAAGGCTAGACTTTTATTAACTCTGTATAATGAAAAGTGAATAAAAAATCTAAATATAAAGAGACTCTATATAGTCTAAAATAAAGGAAACTAAAAAGACTATTCTATCCTTAATAAACAAAAAAGCAAAATAAAACTGTATTTGTTAACAACAACCTCATTCTAAGTGGCGTTAACGTAGGATTAAATAATAGGTGAAATTAAACAAGTCATTTAATTTCACATATCATTTAATCCAACATTAACGTCATGGGGTTATAACCCCAATGAGAATGAATAATATTTTTGTATTTTATTACAAGTAGGAATAAATGTGTGCTAAGTATTTATTGTCTATGGTCGTTAGTCAATAATACTATAATCAAATCTTTTATTTATTTTTAAAGTTGTTTCCATATTTTATTCTTTTAAGCACGTATAAAGAACATTGCATTTCACCCTCAAACCAGGCCATTAATAAACTCTTTGCCGACAACCAAAAATTATAATCATGTTGCACTTATCTAAAATGGAAAGATAGGAGCTATGACTGGATTCCGATACAACATTATTTTTTTAATTAAACTAGCTCGGGTTTACTTTTCAATCAATATAAAAGATAATAAAGTACAATTTAGGAGGAAGCCGAGCCTCACCTCCCAACAATAAACTAGTTACTAATAAACAGAGAACTAAGAACAAAAATTAAATTTCATGTACTCCATATTTCGTGTCATCGTGCTCCAAGTTAGATATTTGGGAGGCTCATGGTTGCTTTTTGAACTAGTTTTTGACCATATTCAGCGTCGGCCATATTTTCGTAATCGAGAAATCCATCTAATCATCTGTTGATCTAAAAAAATGCGCCAATAGGTTCCCGGCTCCACTTACGTCAACTTAAGCTTGCTCCGCACACTTAGACAAATCGTTAGTCATACGTGACTTTCTTCGGGGTGGGGGAGGCGGCCACATGCACTCTCGAAGTCAAGAGTCATTCGATGAGGTGAATATATTTGGGTGTAGGGTGCACTTTAGATATGAGGCACTTAGGTGTTCGAGCACCAGGTGTGTGTATGAGAGTATGTAAAATGGAAGAGAATAATCTTATAAAGCTTATAGTGTTTTGAGTTGCATTACCCTTCAAATGGCATGAGTAGTGATCTTTTATAGCAGTAGGGATGAAGTGGTAGCTGTTGGATGAAGAGTCATGTGGCTTTATCTCCTATTCGAAATGTCCCATCATAGGCATCATATCACACATACTAGGTCATACATCATTTAATGTACTTTGAAAATGTAGTCATTCTAGGGCCTAGGTCAGATACATATGTTGTAGGCTGACAAAACTTGACATTCGTATGCTACAACATGAGTCACATCAATCTTTTGTATAAGATCTTTATATAGAAGATCTCTTGGAAAAATGAATATGAAAGATGCTCCTTTATGGTTAGGAGGCTTCCATTTCGGTAATGTAGGACTTCGATTTCAGGGCTTAAGCCATTTACATAGCACTTCAAATTCAAGGCTTCAGTTACTTACAAAGCGCTTCGACTTCAAGGCTTCAGCCATTTACATAGCTCTTAGGTTTCAGGGCTTCCGCCACTTATGTAGCTTTTCGGCTTCAGGGATTTGGCCACTTAGATAGTGCTTCGGCTTCAGAGCTTCGGCCACTTAGATAGTACTTCGACTTCAGGACTTCACCACTTATATAGTGCTTCGAATGAAGTGGTGATCACTTTTCTATTGTTGTTTTGCAGCAGGTAGCGACTCGCTTTGGCCATGGAGTTTCTACTTATATGTAGCGCTTTGGGTGAGGCATCGATTCGTCATCTTTACCTTCTTAAGCCTCAATCTTCTTGATTTGTTTACTGCTTGCAAAGAAGGTAAATAACTTGTTAGTCAAATTTGAAAATGAAGTAATGAAATTGGGCTCTATGGTAGAAAACAAATCCCTAGCAACGTTAGTTAGGGTTTGCCGAAAGGCTTTTGCACATCACGTGTCTAGTACAACCTGAAAGTTCATGACATATGTGTATACATTGAGGTGATTGATGAGGTCAGTGATCCCATCGTATAATTGAATATGTCCAGTAATTGGTAGGATAGTATATCCGGGTGAATGGAATATTGGGGTGAACCCTACTATTCCCTGGGTATTTTGAAGTAGTTCAGTTGCAATCACGTCATGTATGATCTTAGCAAGTTCACCTGAGTCCATAGTAATCGACCTTAAGACCGAGGCCATATGAGGTAGGCCTGAAGTTCTGGTTCCACCAATATCGTAGGCAGAGACGAAGAACCCAAGCTCGAGCATCTGCGATAAAATTCCTTGGTGGTGTGTGTGCTGGTGCCAATGTGAATTCTTTTTACTTAGCAATTGAGTTAGTGTGACAACTTGTTGGCGAAGCTCTTCGAATGCTCCTATGGTAACGACTGTTGGTTGGGTTGTTGGTATTTTTGATGAATCCTCTTGAGGAATTGGGGAATCTACAATGGGAGATGGGTTAGAAGAGGTTGAGCTTGCTAGAGAAAGACTTGAACGTGTATTAACCATGGATTTTGGTAGCGTTTCCCACTAATGGTGCCAATGATGCAACCAAAAATCGTATTTGATGATTTCCGATCTTGAGGATTCAAAATGAGCATGAACAGAATTTCCCAACACCTGAAACAAAGGCGTCGAGATGTGTTCTCATCACCCCTCCTATACTTAAGTTAGAGAGAGAATTTACGTGAAAGACTATCTGCTGAAAATTATTTCAAAGTGTACCTAAATAATAATTCAACGCCTTGTATTTATAGAAGGTGGTAGTACACTTCTAATAGGATTAAATGGTTCACATCTAGCAGGATAAATCAATTGAGTATCCTTATTTGATTAAAGAGTTTTGAAGCGATTGTGAGTCTTTTCATACTTTGGACTTGTAATTTGATTGGAGTTGTGAGATAGTGTGTCTGGATAAGCATGAAACTCTAATGGTGGAGTCCTATTAGATTATAGAAAGAGATGAAAAATGATAGTAAAGGACACGAGATGTCCAAGGGCTTCAAGCCCGAGCTCGAGCTCGAGCTCACTCATATGAACCCCGAGGATATTCTGCCCAGGGAGCACTTTCCCTGCATTTGATTTTTCTGTTTGCAGCAACATGGCCCCCAAATATCTTGGATTATGCAAATTGGATCCTGACTTTTCAAAAATTTGCAATTCAGCTAATAAATCCTCGTTTATACACACACTACCAAATCGTGATTCTGACCCATGTTGCATGCCACAATCCCCTACAGACTTTGAATTGTTTTACTTATTTCTCTCCTCCACAAAAGGGACAACTTCTTTATTGTTATTCAATTTTTTAATTTTTTATTTTCTGCAATTTTTCAATTCATCCATTAATGATAATCAACATTTGAATTCTTCCTCATTTGATCTTTTTCATATTTTCAACAACTACATCTAGGGGTGGACAAACCCGACAAAACCCCTCAAATCGAATCAACCCGACCCGTTTGGGTCGATTTTTTTGTTATTTTTATACGAGTTGGGTGAGTTGGGTAAGTTGGCTGTGTAGGCGGATTGGGTCAGATCGGGTTATTGGTTAACTCATACAAATAAACATTCGTCCAACCCGACCCTCCTACTTTTGAAAGAAAAAGAAAAAGAAAAAGAGAAAAAATAAAATGCTTAAAAAGTAAAAAAGAACCTAAAAAGTATGAGTGTATAATGTAACTATAATTATCTTGATGCATTTTAGAGGATGGGCTTACCGTCCTTCTCACAATAAATGTAATATAAGTTTTATCGATACTTGATAT
>CAIGRQ010198500.1:0-14154 GCA_903798375.1 Fraxinus sp. D2006-0159 | reverse complement strand
GTGAGTAGAAATTCACCCATTTTAATCAATAATTAGCTTGTTTAGGTATTAAATAAGTGTGTAAAAACACATGTATCACCTACATCTACATGCCCAAATCGAAGCCGCCGACTGTCGAGTCCGACTTCTCATCGAAACTACGAATAAATATGTCATTAGTTGAATAAATATGTCATTAGTTGTATTTATGCAATGTTGTTGTAAATATTAAAAAAATTAATTATGGTACGGAATCAAAACGAACCCGAACGGTTCTATAATTATATTTGGATCTGACGGTTCTATTTATTAAATAACTGAAAATTTTGGTTCGATTTGATTCTCTTCAGAACCAAACCGAACCAGATCATGTCCAACCCTAGCTAGGAGTTCAATCCAGATTACTAACTAAAGACAAGCTACAACACATGGAATTGGACACGAATTGCATATTTTGCGGAGAGACGGAAGAAACATCACAACATTTATTTATTTTCCAGTCCGTTCAACAACTCAGTTTGGGGGCAGATTTGAGGTTGGCTGGCCATCTCCCGTAATATGTCTACTTTGTCAAGCTCATTGAAATGGATAAAAAAGGAAGCCCGGGGTACTACTTGGCAAAGTAAAGTCAAGAGAATTGCTCTTGCTACTACCGTTTATCTCATATGGATGGTTCGGAATAGGAGGATTTTCGAAAATCTAAGACCACAAGTTGATTTCGTTGTAAGACAAATTAAAACATGCATACACAAAGTTATGTTTTCTTTATATCCGCATGTTTTAATTCATTTTGAGTCTTTTGCATCGTGTCCTTATATTCGGTTGTAATTGTTTCATTTTGTTTGTCCGGGTTTGCTCAGTATACTTGTATCCATCATTTGAATTGAACTTTCTTTGTCGGGGTATGTCCGGTGTACTTGTATATGAGATTTGATCAATAAAATTTTACATTTACCGATAATAAATAAACATGTTCCTAGTCCGTGGCTCCCTCTGTATGTAAATTCAACAGAAAGGGCCAAAAGAATTACCCAAAAATAGGCAAAAAAAAAGGAAAGAGAGAATAGAAAGATGAGATAAAAAGGATTGAGGTATAGGGAAGTAAATTTGAGGGCAGAATGTGTCATTGAATGGCCATTTTGTCAACCCTCTTCTTCTGACTTTTTGCATGCATTGATTGATATCACTACGTTTTGATCCAACCACAGATGATGTTTATTACAACATTTGATTACGACGTTGTTTTTAATCCTCTTAACGATTCTTTTTAATATTTTTTGTTCAATAGTTCTCAGAAAGGCTATTATTTTGATTTCTCCTCCTTTTTCCTCTCAAGCATTTGCTTCCCTTGAGAATCTTGATTCTTCTTCCTTAATTCAGATTGGGACAAGAATTTGGGACAGCAATATGGGACAATGTTGTTCATGTCATATTCAAAGTTATCATGTCGAGAATCGTGAAGAGGAAAGACAGGTTAAACATGAAGAAGATATTACATTTAGAGGCCATGCTGGGGCACATGTTAGGCTGCAAGGATCATCTAAATTTGTATCAATGTATACTCAGCAAGGGAAAAAGGGGACTAACCAAGATGCCATGACTGTTTGGGAGGTATATTCATTTCTCTTTCGCCTCGTTTCCTGTAGATCATTTCTTAATTCTATAAAAAAAAAAAATTCAATTAATTTGTGGGATAATTTTTCTCGATTTCGTATTCCTGTCCTTTATATCCCAGCATTGATCTGCGTGCGTACGTGTTCTCTATGAATGATACTGCTCATCTGTTTCGTGATACAATGTTTTCTTTCTATTCTTTGACACCAAAATATCAGATAAATTCAGCTATTGATGCATTTTGTCATTTATTAATAATATTAATGTTGTTTTGCTATGTGGCCTTTCAACTGAAATGTTCGTTGCCAATTGTAATTCATTGTATTCCTCTTAAATAGATATTTTTAGCATATGATTGTGGTTTTAAGACTTTCTTCTGGTATGACTGCCTGTTTCAGAACTTTTCGGGTGCGAAAGACACGTTCTTTTGTGCTGTGTTCGATGGACATGGTCCGTCTGGCCACAAGGTGGCACGATACATTCGCGATGTTTTGCCGGCAAAAATTTCAATGTTAAATAACAAGTCAAATGCAAATGCTGAAGGGAAAATGGGCAGTGATCATCCATTTTTGTCGTCATGGAAAGATAAAATAATAAAATCTTTCGAGGAAATGGATGAAGAACTTGAGGGTGATGCATCTATTGAAAGCTACTGCAGTGGTACAACCTCAGTGTCTATACTTAGAAAGGTACAATTTGTAGTTAATTAAGCATTGATAATCCTACTACACAAGTAATTCTCTTTTTCCTGATTTCATTGCTAATGTTTCAGGGTGAACACCTTGTAATCTCGAACTTAGGGGATTCTCGTGCTGTTCTATGCACTCGGGACGACAAAGATCAACTTATTTCTGAACAACTCACAGTTGATCTGAAGCCAAATCTTCCAAGTTAGTGTCCCTTTTCCTTCTCTAATTTTCATTTTACTATTGATTTCTTTAGTTTAATTTTCTGCCATGTAAAACCAGGAGAAATGGAACGAATTAAAAGTTGTCAGGGCAGAGTTTTGGCAATGGATAAAGAACCAAACGTGTACAGAATATGGATGCCCGATGAAGATTGCCCTGGTCTTGCCATGGCAAGAGCTTTCGGAGATTTTTGCTTAAAAGATTTCGGCCTCATTTCAACCCCTGAAGTAACTTATAAAAAGCTGACACAGAGAGATGAATTTGTCGTCTTAGCAACCGATGGGGTAAGAACTCATAGCACACACCATTCAGCAATGAAAATGTAATGGCATGATGTGAGAAATATTTATTTGTTGTTCAGTGCAATCAAACTAATGGAACATATGTTTTCTTTTCAGATATGGGATGTGTTATCGAACAATGAAGTAGTACGTATCGTGGCTTCAGTCAAGAAACGATCCCTAGCAGCTAAACTGTTGGTGGATCAAGCTGTTCGAGTCTGGAGATACAAGTATCCGTGTGCCAAGATTGATGATTGTGCTGTCGTATGCTTGTTCTTCAAACACCCGAGACCTTTGTTAACTAAATCCATATCAGAAGTGACTGAAATCAGCTTGAATCATACAGAACTCGGGGCAAATGCGAGAACTGATGACGGGCTCGATACAGTTTTGAATTGTAAGGTTGAAGAAAGCCCGGAAAATGCTCCGAATGGTGGTGTTCAGTTGGATTCTGCAACACACCGGCCTCGAAAAAGAAGAACAGTAAAGAAAGTTGATCAGGTTGGAGACTGATGAGGGTTCGAGTGAATTGTTCAAAGCCCGTAAGCATTTGAAAAAAACGCGATGAAAATAGTTTTAGTCTTAGTGATGACCGGTGAGAATAAGAAACTGTTCTTGAAAAAATGTTTCATACAAAATTTGCGTCTTGATGATGAATGTAAAAAGGTAAAAAAAAAATCCTTCAAAATAGAAAGAAACATATGTTGGATATCATGGAATATGCACAATCCATGGAGTGCAGCAATTTTATGTCTCTGAAAAATTAAAATTTTCATTTTTCTCTTTGAATGTTTGAATTCTTGATATGCTTAATTAGGCACTAATCGACATGATTAAGAAAGAAAAAGAATTATAATCATGTGAGTCGTCTGTACAATATTGTCTAGTACTGTGATCAACCATGTCGGTCTTTTATTGTGCCCGCGACAAACTGTGCCTGATAGTCCATATAAACAATGTTTTCATAGTTTGGCATAATTCTCATTGTTGATAGCAGATTCTGCTGAGCTTTCTTCAATGGCTATGAGATTCTCAATGATCAGATCCATGCAGCCCATTATGAATGCATAATCATAACAGCGGCCCAATAAATCCATAGCCCATTTCCATGTTTAAGTTGCCCAATTAGAAAAGTCTGTATAAAGAGGTGAGAGATTCTTGAAAAATCTGAAAAAAGAGCAGAGATTTCATTGATTGGAAGGACCAAACAAATGGTACCAATTTTTCTGAACGTTTAAGAAAAGATACAAAAAGAGGTAGCTTTGGACAGAAGCAGTGCAGTACAGTACCACAAAAGTAGAACCTTTAGTTTCCAAATGAAAGCATTGTGCCCAAGATATGAGGGCCATCATCAACACCATTAGGCAGGTGATACAACATAATAATGATAATTGAAAAGCATTGTTTCTTGAATAAAGCACCAGGTGACCAGGAGGATGAGGGACCATGGATGGAAGAAATATCTCATCCAAAATTAACCAGACCGACCTCACTGTTTTTCTTTTGAAAAAATTTCAACAACAAGCACAGATTCTGTTCAGTCAATTCTCCTCTCCATTACGCTTTCCTCTTTTCACGTTTTCCCAAAAAGCATGCGTTGATTAGTACAAGCAGCTGATTTGATTTGATCCTTTTTCCACCCTATCCTCATACACATCTGCCTCCAAAGTCTTCTTCTCTCCTGACCCACACCCACATTTAGTGCCATTTCTCACCAAATCTCTAATCATTATTACACATGCAAGCAAAGCAATCTAATCTTTTTGTTATTTGATAATGTGAAGAGCCCGGCTCGACTGTGGAGGTCACAACATATTTCTATGCACATGATTTAAAAAGATCGTTGACTTTTGTTTCTTCTACACTAGGCGTTGTAGTACCAACATATACACACGATAACAATAGAGTACAGTAATATTAGGAGTAGATTATGCAGAGTATCCAAACATTGATTAAACTCCCCACAAAAGAGAAGCAGGTAAAAAAAGAAAAAACACAAACAGAATCCCAAAAAGAACGAAAAAACAGACGGTTCGTTCTTGATTCTACACTATTGATGTGGATTTTCGGACGAGATATCGATAAGCAGCAACTTTTCTTTTGCGAGAGACAGTGTTGTCAACGGAAAGAACCATTTTTCCAGCTTCTCTGGCAGTAAATGAGTTGTGAATTGCCTCTTCATTGGCTGCAATCCTTCTCTGTTTCTCCACAGCTATGGTGTAGCTGCCTTCGGCATTGGGAACAAATTCAGCACTGTATTCCAATTCCCAGCCACCCACTACTATGTCCCATGATATTGTTGCACCAGCCTGCATTGTTATCCACAAAAAACAATTTGGTTTACTTTGAACAGTCATCTAATGTAGTTGATGAAACCTAAAACTGGTCTAAAATCTTAAACTATTCGAAATACGAAGAAGCTATCTATTTGATATCTTCAAGAGAATCTATGATAATTTGTACTAGATTATTACCTCAATACCCTCGATTTGGATGTTGACTTTCTCTCCTCCTTTGACAGTGAACTCGGATGCTGGTTTTGGTGGACTATTAAGGATATCACTGGGTCGACTCAGTCCACCATATTGAACAGGGACATCCTCTGGCCTAATAAACCTGATCAAAAGATATAATTCAATACAATCAACAGAGAATCCCACACAAAACCTATAATGCTTGGTTTTAATCTTGTCCATTGTTGTCCAATCTACTCGAAAAACATAAAATGCTCCTCTAGTTACAATGGTATGCAACAATACAAAAATTGGCACATTTTTTTGTTCAATGTATGGAAAATACAGATGCATACAAAAAGGAAATAGCATTAAAGATAACAAAAGATAATTTAGAACATGTCATTATCTGCACACAGGGAAGAAAAAGGAAAAGGAAAATTATGATAAAATTTAAACAAGGTAAATGCAGAATAGTTTAAGATACTCACTTGTAAAGTGTCTCAGCAACATTTCCTTCCTTGGATACCACAAATTTGCTCTTTGTTCTTTGAGTGAGAAATGGACTAAACATTGAGTACAGCATACTAAAGTACCACGGCACATTGATAAAGATCTACACAAACAAAATCCACAAAATCAAACCATTGCATTCAAGAACATAAAAATCCACAAAATTCTATAAAGTATAGTATAAAATCCTAAATTTGTTACCTTGCGGGCTACCATTTCAGGGTAATTATCTTGAAAGAGAGATAAAATGTGATTAGAGGCAACTCTGAGCTCTCTTTTGGGCATGTCTTTGAGATCAGTGACCTGAATAATGGAGTTAATCCCACCAGGTTTAAAATGCAATAATTTAATACCTCTTTCAAGAACTTGAACTCTCCATCTCAAGAATTTCTTAAGCTTTTCGTCATCCCCAAAAATCCTCTCATACATTTCTTTATCTTTGAAAACTCCATAAGCATTGTAGCAAACTGGATGTCCCTCTCTGTCATAAGCGTGCATATAGGCCACAACACCTTCAAGCTCCTTAAACCCCAAATCTTTTTCCACAATGCCGTCAGCCTCAAAATCTTTTCTCCAAGAAAGACACTTTTGCAACATATTAAGCGATTCTTGAACTCTAAAATCCCTTGCACGAAGGAATTTCAAGAGAATAACATCAGCCCTTTCGTCACCTCCCAAGAGTGGAATGCCCCACATGGAATCAGGCCCATTTGAGACAGCTATGAGTTTATCCTTAAGCTCCTGGAGAGCCTTCTTTTCAGATGCTTTGAGGTGGGAAATGAAGTACGTATCTTCTTTAAAAGAAGGGGTTCTCAGTGTGGCTGCTTCCATTAAAGAAGTAACAAAATTTTTCTTCAAAGGTGATGGCTTTGGAGAAAACTCTGGAGTCTGATCTTGAAGATTAAGACTTTGTTGCACAGAAATAGGCGATGTGGCTTCCATTTCTTGAGATTACAATGAAAGCCCAAATGAAAATCTTTGTTCAAAAAAGCAGTTTGGTAATGTGAACAAGAAAACAAGAACTGGAGAAAGTGATCCAGGAAAAAACAGAGAGGAAAAGGATGAAAATGGTTGGGCGTATAAATTATTGGTGTCGAGGTGACATGATTGAGCAGGGCAGAGCGGGTGCAGTTTGAAGATTTTGAACGTGAAATGTGAACTTTGAAAAGCAGCTTTAAACAGCTTCATTCCTGAACCCTGTTCTGTAGCTTGTGTTGGGAATCCCAGCCGCTGCACACAGCACACCTCACCCCCACTCCTTTTTGTTTTATTTTCTTTTACCTTGTTTTTCTAGAGAACTGTGTATTTTTCTTTTGTTTCACTGTTTGGGTTTGCTACTTTTCTTGAATTTTATTTTTTATTTTTTCGCCTGAAAAAGCAAAACTAATTTTAAAGCAAAGATGAGTTGGATGAAGGGTTCGTTTGATTTCAAATGTGGAAAGAAATGTTTTTCAAGAAGTTAAATTATCTAAAAATTATTTTATCGAGAATTGTAATGATTGATATAATTTTTTATCTGAAAAATGTTGAAAAAATTATCGTACTAAATACTATTCGTTTGATTTTGTTTTGCATGAAAAATTGTCAATAAAAGTGCAAAAAGAATTACCATTGTGTCTATAATTTTTTTCAATTGACAAAAAAAAATGTGAAAAATTTTACCACAAAAATACAAGGAAAACCAATTTCACAGGAAAAGAGGCGCGTGAGCCATGTGAAAGAAAAATTTTAAAATCAAACAGGTAAAAAGTAGAAAAATGAAAAATATTTTCCATTTTCCATGGAAAATCAATGGTATCAAACAAGGCCTAAATGTATTTGGGAAATTATCTAATCAACTCGCTCAATTTCTTTCTTTTCAAGTCAGTTCAGCATTAAATTGATATTGAGTTTTTCCTTCTCGTTCCTGCAACTCTCCTCTTTTACCTTCATTTTATATCTTCGACTGGCTAGTTAGTTATTTTACAAGCTATTATAGCTCAATTTCGATTAGAGGAGAATACCCTATATCAGTTTATACTAGAGTTGGAGATCCTCATCCGAGTGGATGTTTGAACATTCTCATATAATGGATAATGATGTAGGAGCGTGCTTGCAACGAGGGTGGCTCAACAAACAGGGCTGGGGTTGGATTATTGAGCTCCATTCTGAGTAATATGAGGTGAATTGCGTTAGTTGTAGAAGTTATAATTTTTAGGTAAATTGGTGATAATACCCGGCGTAGATANAATTATCTAATCAACTCGCTCAATTTCTTTCTTTCTTTTATTTTTTTTCTCATATTTAAGAAATGTCAAGTCAGTTCAGCATTAAATTGATATTGAGTTTTTCCTTTCGTTCTTGCAACTATCCTCTTTTACCTTCATTTTATATCTTCGACTTGGTGATAATACCCGGCGTAGATAAATTGATATTAACACACTAGTAAATAATTTAATCAATATTACGGTTTTGAAACCTCTTAATTTATGGCAAATGCTATCATTTTATTTTTAATATTATTTAAATTTGTAATCATTTAATAATTAAAATAATACATAAAAAAATCTCAAATCATAAAATAATATATTTACTTAATAATTCATGCCAATAGTCAATTATACAATTTTTCAAGTTTTTAAAATGCAAAAATTAGAATTTTTTCATAGTTTCAATTTTTAATTAGAGAAATCCTATTTAAGAAATTTATAAAAACTCCATACATGCTTTTGGAGTTTGTAACAGAATAACGAGTTTCAAGATCATAATTACATAATCTAGATAGCATCATAACTTAAATCTTATTTAACTATTTATCAAATTCATTTTTAAACTTTTGTATAGATAAAATATTTTAAAAGCTTGAAATTAGAGTCAAATAAAATGTTTTTTTTTTTAAAAAATAAAAAATATTAATAAGCTAAAGTCAAACAAAAGACTTCCAAAAAAATGAGAAAAAAAAAAAAAACTAATAAGACGTGTTTAGGGAAAACGAAAGAAATGAAGGGAAAAAACTCAACCGTTCAGGAATTGAAAAAAAAAATGTCTAGACACAAAGTAAGGCGTTTTACAAGAGTTTCGAACTCAGACGGTGCCTAGACGCCACCTAAACAAGTTTGTTAGAACATTGCTTAAAACTTAAAAAAGTGTTACCATAAATTTCAACTCTAGTTTCGTTATTATCTTAATTCTAGAATTTTGTCTAGAATATGGCTACATCTAGAATTGTTCGTATCCATTAAGCTTCGCTCAAATTATTGGTTTATTTGGTGCATGCTTGAGCTTAAATTTTAATTGAAGTCAATTAAAAAAAAAAAATTACCCACAAAATTGTAGGACTTATCATTTATTATTTACAAGTCTATAATTTATATACATTTAAAATCACGCTCCTTCAAACCCCCGATATTTTGTAATTCTTCTGTATCTTCTCTATATTCCTAAACATATCAAACAAAAAAAATTTAATAGGCTCGGACATCGGCTCCACTGAAGACGAGTGGCGGCTCGAGCCAACTGCAGAGGGTCGGTGGGCCCGTGACAAGGATGCGGTGGTAATAATTGGGATCAGTGATGATGATGCTTAATGGGCTATTGGCTTCTTATCGGACTTTAGCCCATAGGATACGGAGATATTGTGTATTTGTGTTGTATGGCTGGGCCCACCCTTTACTTTTTTATGTATAGAATGCAAGTGGGCCCATTTCGTCTGCAACTTGCTTCCAAGAGTTTGAATTCTGTGGCCTGTGCCACTTTTCTAGGAGGGAATTCTTTTCAAAAAGGAAATTCTGAATTTTGTCTCTATTCACTAGCATTGATACGTAGATCGGGAGATGCAGTTGTACACTTGTATCTAATTCCATCTTTGAGGACCTTTTTTTTAAAAAAATATATTTTTAACCGCACATTTTTCTATAAAATAAAATTTAATATAAATTCAAAACTTTTCCTTATCTTTTAATCGCATATTCTCCAAAAAAATCGTTATTCCAAAAATACATTTTCCAAAAAAAAAAAAAACATTAAAATAGAACTCAAACAACGACACAGTACGTATAAGTAAGATCCAAGTATTTACGTAAAATATTCACAATCTTTTTTTTTTATTATGAAATACCCTCATGTCCTTTTATTTTGGAAATACCCCTAGATGATCTTTTCCATGCAAAAGATCACCTACCGTCCAATTTCGTTAGTTTAAACGTTAAAAACAATAAAAATAACTAATACCCTAACGTCACCTGCTTGGCGCAACACTTTATAAACTTTCATTTTGGTGCAAAATCCCTCTAACCTTTCATTTTTTACTCAAAACCCTTTAAAATCATCCAAACTTTGTGGAATACAATATTTTTGTCATTTTCCTCAATAAAGCGTTTAAAATAATGAATTTACCCTTCTTTTTAAATAAACAAAAAGAAAAAAAATAATAATTAAGAAACAATTGCAGTCAAAGTCCCAAGTCTTTTCAAAATATTGAGAAATCTGAATTTTTTCCTCTTTATAAATTTGTTTTTTTTATTTATACCCATTTGCATATTTTGAAAAGATTAGGGATTGTAACTACAATTGTTTCTTTTGTTTGTTTAAGAGGAGGATAAGTTTGTAATTCTACAAGACTTTATGGAGAAAAATGATGAAAATGTTTTGGATGATTTAGGGGGATTTTGGACTGGAATAAAAATTAGGGATATTGCATCAAAATGAAAGATTAGAGGGTATTTCGCAAAATAGGTTACAATAGGGGGTATTATGCCAATTACCCTTATATTATTTGCAATCTTTACTGTTTTAATGCCTAAACTAACGGTAAGGACTTTTTAGCATGAAAATGTCATTTATGGGATATTTTGTCAAAATGAAACAATAGAGGATATTTCGTAATAGAGACAAAGGTTATGAGAATTTTGCGTCAACTACCTATAAGATCCTAAAATACTAATTACAAAATATATTATGTTTTAGAGAATAAGTTACTGATTTTAATACTTGATTTTTCAAATTATTCAATTATATTTTAATTAATGATCATTGACATAAAAATATGTGTTAAATAAAAGTTGAAGAGAAATCGATAAAGATTTTTGGAAAAAGCAAAATTTAAGAGCCAAAATATAGAGTATCATACGAATGTATAAAAATTTCCTCTCTCTAAATGTAGAGGTGATCTCTGTTATACATAATGGATCTGTAGAGACTCTATATACAATATTTTTTAATTTTAAAATAGTCGATGCTTAAAAATAAGTTTCAAGAGACTGTCTAGTTTAACTGGTAAAATAGAGAGTGAAAGTTAAACTAAAGAGTAGGTTTTGCTTCCCAAAATTAGAGTGTCAAATCTATTATTTATTCTTACTTTATAATATTTACATTTAGTAAACTACATATTTCAATTCTACTTCTTATATTATTCAAATCATATTCAAATTGATTAAACCCATGTTTGGCCTTCATTAAATTAAAATTTATTTTTCTCTCTCTTCTTATCAACTACACATTCTCCAAAAACATAATATTATACGTAAACATAAAAAGTTTTCCTTCTTCTTTAATCACACATTGTTCAAAAAATTTATTATTATTTTCATTATAATTTGAAATAAATGAGCTCAAACAGGGGCTAATTATTGATATATACAAAAATAGTCAAATAAAAGATGAAGAAAACTCAACAAATGCTATATTGAAAAAAGTAAAATGAAGAACCAAATATGTTTAAGTATATAAAAAATTACTCTAAATTTAAAGACATTTTCTATTATGTATAATATGTTTTTTAATAAATATATGAGTCCTAGGGATGCTTTTAAAATAGAGTATCTTATGACTTATTTTAAGCATTAGAGTACATTCGATAGATTCTCTGAGAATGAGATATTTTCTATTGTTGAAGGTTAATGCTTTAAAAAAAATGCTTCAAATACTCCTTATTTTAAAATTCTAAAATAGAGAGTGAGTCAGATTTTCAAAATATGAATAATCAAACACTTTGCAATAATTGCATTTAATAAACTATAAATTTCAATACTCAATTGTTTTTAATCATTCGAATCATTATTTGAAAATTTATGGGCTATTGACATATGAAAAATATGTTAAATAAGAGAATATGAGAAATCAATAAATGTTTATTAAAAAAAGTAAAATGAAGATTCAAAATAGAAAATATTTTTCGAGTTTATGAAAAAATTTACTCTCCAAATATTATCTATTATGCACAAGATGCATGTTTAAGTCTTTCTTGAAAATACTTTGAAAAGTTCTTTATAAACGAAGAACATCTTGAATATGCTCTAAGTATGATAAAACAACGTGAAAGAAATTAATCACACGATTTCTCCTTCATTAAATGTGGCAAAGTTTGTCCTCCACCCTGCTCCATGTAGTATTATTACCACACGTTAACTTAACATCAAACGTGTGATTCAATACAAATAATGAGTTTCAGTCGAGCAACCAAAGAAAGGAATAGGCATGGCCACCAATGCCCAACTCAAATGTCATCGAGTATAGGAACTTGGCAGCATATCAGATTTTTAACTCGATACTAATATTCATGTCTGACCTTATAGAAACACTCCAAAAACAGCGCACCCCATCAGCTAGAATTCAGGAAGTGCTTAGATCAACATATTGCCTATTTGGTCATTTTCTTGGAGATAGCCTATCAAATAGCTCTTTATAGTTCATTGCTTCATTGTCTGAGTAGTTTGATTGAGATAGCTAAATTGTGTTATAGATCTCTCGTCTCTAATATGTTACATTCATCTAATCAAATAAGAGATAATTGCAGCAAAGCCCCAAACCTTTGAAACATTAACAAATTTTTCCCAAACATTTCAAACGTTGCAGCCGTCACCCCTAACTTTTCCAAGTGTTGCATGTTAGGCCTTTTTGGACGATTTCCATTCAAAATGTCATTAGTTGACCATCAAAATAAACTTTGACCATTTTCTAACAAAATATGGGAAGGTAAAATCGTCTATAAATTATATACATTCTTTAAAAACAAAACTTCATCTTCTTCAACCAATCCCCCTACCCCCACTCCCATCCCACCCCAAATCAAAACCAAAAATCTCAGTCATCATAACCGTTGATGATTGCTGGCGTTATCCAAATTTGGTGTCTGCAATAATCAATTTAAATCGTTCAAAATAAAAACATTAATGGATGGACATAACCACTGCAAAGCATCAATTCAAACACTGCCATTAAACTCTATCTACCACAACTATTTTAAGCACCTTTGCCGCAAGAAATCGACAATAGCATTCGAGTCTTCTCGAAAAAATAGAGCTAGGCCAACCACAAATCTACTCCTCTCTTTCAACCACAAACACTTCTGCCAAGAATAGCCTAACCCAAGAAGAAATCAAACAAACCAACTTCCTCATCCCATGTCTTTGCTCCTAGAACTACATAGCAGTTTTGAGAGCGTCGGCATATTTCTGCGCAACCGTACTGGGTGGCCCCGAAACAGGAGCAAGCTTCAAGATTTAATTCTTTCTTGTGCATTTTCTGCTTTATAGTTAATGCGATTGCAAACGCGGTTGCTGCTAATATTATCAACACAATAAACCACTCAAACCATCCTTTTGATCCCGATCTCTCTCCCATTTTTCTTCAATAATAAAGAAATTTTCTCGCAATTGTAGAAATAGGTGAGATAAGGGTATTCATTGCTGAATCTGAACATGCAAGATTGTTGGATTTTTTAATACCTAATAAATATCGAATGATGATGTTAAACCGATGTTGGATAATTTTATATCGACACTTTAGTGATGGATGGACCCGAAACAAACTTGAGACCACTAAAAGCAACTTAATTGAGTTAAGAGGAAATTACAAAAAAACAGGGATTTAAAGAACACAATTCAAAATTCAGGTGCAAACTTTTATCATTCATAAATCAGGTATCGATAAATATAAATCCTAAATCAATTTTCCTAAACCCAAACCCTAACTCTTCATTATTTTCTCTCTCTCTCTTTACCACAACATGTCGCCTCCTTCACTTTCTCTACAAAACCGCATCCGCCGCCGCCTCTGCCCGCCGTCTATCCTCCTCTCCATTCTCTCATCTCAGCCCCGTCTCCTTTATGATCTCCCTATCCTCCATTGTTGTCGTCGTAGCACCCCGACTTATGTGAGCCATCATAACGACGATCGCCTTCGTAATGAAGAGAAGATGGCTCGGTGAAGCTGATCCACCGGCTCCGCTGCAAATACTACGAAGAGCGGTGATTAGTGCCACCGCTCGAAGCCGATGTGTGCTCCGCTTAGTGGGTCTACTGTTGCGGAAGATTTGTTATTCTTTTGAGTTCTAATGGGCTCGATTTTGTGGGTTTGGATGGTGTTCTGTGGTGGTGGGGGTGTTTGTGGATCTGGTGGTTGGAGGTGTGTTTTATTGAATTTGGCAGT
>CAIGRQ010198490.1:0-12215 GCA_903798375.1 Fraxinus sp. D2006-0159 | reverse complement strand
AAAAAAATTGAAAATTTTTTTACCATACCGAATATCATTTGTTTAACTTTGTTTTGCATGAAAATTGTCAATAAAAATGATTTTTTTTTTTTTTACCATCGTGTCTTTAATTTTTTTCCAATTGTTAAAAAAAAATGGTGGGAATTAGTTTTCCCATTTTTCCAAGAAAGTGGCACGTGAGAGTGCAAAGAAGGAAAACAAATTATCTAGAAAAAAAAGGCTATCAAACACTCCAAAAGCGGAAGTTGAAAATCTTTTTCCATTTTTTATGGAAAATAATGGTGAATCAAACACACCCTTAGTGACAAATAACTTAAAAGGTTTAATTTTGTCTTAATTTTTAAACAACCATCTATATATCCGACCATTGACCTATCGATTCAACCAACAATTCGATTACTCAGTACCTCGCTCGATTGAGTAGTTGCTCGAATCAGGTTTAATAACTATTTATGAAAATAAAAACTAAAAAAATAATGTATCTGTCACTAATAAGTAAATAGTGAAGAATATTTCATCAATGAATTGTTACAAAATATAATAAATACTTTTAGAATAAACTTATATTGATGATATTGATAGTTATTATTTGATCAAATTGTCTTAATCATTGTTGGCGACTTCATGAAAGACATTATCGTCGGTAATAAATGCTATCAGAGATTACACAATGATTTTGTTGATCATCACTCATGAAAATAATTATTCGTCGATAATTTCCATCAATTTCAAGGATATTTTTTGAATTTCCATTGGTGATTTGTCTCAGTGCTGGCATGGGTAACAATGGGTGATAGCACATTTTATTATTTTTCTTAAAAATGCTTCTTTATATATATATATTCTAAAGGTGCTAAATAAATTTTTCTTCTAAATTAAAGTTTGTTTTAAAGCTACAATAATCTAAAATCATTTAAAATTTACTCATAACTAAGCTTTAAGTAATATCAACCTCCCTTGGTGTACAGAAGTTTTTTACAAATGTTGTACAGACAACACATAAATGGTGGAGTCTGCACAAATTTTTTTTTTTTGGATCATGCTAGAATAACATAATGTTTTACCAAATGGATTACATAATGACCAAGTGACGGCCTCCTATTGGATGAGGGCGCCTGGGCCCACTGGCGCCCCCCAATAGAGGGCCGCCACTGGCCATTATGTAAACCATTTGGTAGAATATTATGTACATTAAGACTAATTCTTTTTTTGTTTTTAATGCATGTGGCGCCAGGCCCCTTGTGAGGGGCTTGTAAAGCCGTGTGAAAATTCTTCTGGCAATGAAGAATTATTCAAGTAATAATCTGCACCCATCATTTTTTAGATATGTAAAAGTTACTATTTTTTTTTCTTTAATGAGAAGGGAAGAATTTCCAATCAAATCATTTTCCGGACAGATACTTGGTGTAGAAGTGAAGCTTTCTCCAAATGATAGTTATATGTCTTTTCATGCATTTATGCTTTTATCTGACCACTTCTTGCATTCTTAGATCTCATCATATCCATGCGTAAGGGTTTCAATTTTTGTTGTATTGCCAATGAGTTTAGTAGATAAGAAACTTTATGCTCTTCACTTCTTTTAGGTTAACAAAAAGTTTTAATTATAATCCAAGTTAATTAATTGAAAAATAGTACAATATAAGCATGTTGTTAATCATTTTGCGATCATTTTGTAACATAAGCATGTATCAAAAGATTTTTGAAATTAAAGTTACTTTTGATACTTACCTTATTAATATGTCATTTTGAATTTAATTCAATTAAGATATTTTGATACGACTCGACCCTTGAATATAATCTTTAATTTTACTTTGTTAACATTGCGAATGAAAAGGTTTTTCTAATCCAAAAGTTAGCTCTTAAAAATAAATAAATGATGATCGAACGAAGCTCCAACTCAATCTATAAAATTAATACTTCACGATCATGTTAGGTTCAAGTATTATTATTATGACCTTGTGATTATTATTTTTATCAAAATACATTGGCCTCTTTTTTTTTTTAAACCACGTATTTTTCAATAAAATAATATTATACATAATTTAAAAACTCTTTCTTCATTTTTAACAACTCATTTATCAACGTACTATTTCAAAATACATTTTACATTAAAAAAAAAATGCCCATATATTTGCTTGGCTTGACTTGAGTTGAGATGGGTTTCAACATTTACATGGATTGGGTTGGATTGGATTTCTAACAAACCGATAATATTGGGTTGGATTTGGTTGGGGGCAAGACCCGACCCGACCCACCCCACCCCACCCCACACCCACCCCTATTTGTATGTCATATTCTGCTTTTAATTCCTCCAAACAAATAGTCATATTCAGTGCCCAATTGTCAGCACCCATATAGCGATCTCGATGGTGGACCACTGCCCATTATGTACCATCTCCTAGCATAAGAAATTACTTCTGCTTGTTTTAAATGAGGAATACGTATTTACTAAGCCCCTATTTGGAGCATATTAAAATTATTATTATTATTCTTCTACTTATTTTTAACCACACATTATTCAATAAAATAATATTTTTCATGACATCAATAACTTTTCCTTCTTTTTCAACCACATATTCACTATTACATCACAAAAAAATGCATTCTTTCGATTTTAGAGCCCNTGTACCATCTCCTAGCATAAGAAATTACTTCTGCTTGTTTTAAATGAGGAATACGTATTTACTAAGCCCCTATTTGGAGCATATTAAAATTATTATTATTATTCTTCTACTTATTTTTAACCACACATTATTCAATAAAATAATATTTTTCATCGCATCAATAATTTTTCCTTCTTTTTCAATCACACATTCTCCATTAATCTACTATTCCAGAATACATTTTTCCAAAATAATGTGGTTGAAAGAGAAGAAAAAATTATTAATGTGATGAAAAATATTATTTTTATTGAATAATGTGAGATTGAAAATGAGTAGAAGAATGAAAATGAAAATTTTAATTTGGCACAAATAGGTGCTAAATTAATTAAGCTACATGTGGAAAAATGTAGAAGTAAAGGAGAATGTAAGTATAGCATTATACTTACTAAATACATTGGTCTATACTTTATTAACAGTCAGATTTTACTGGTGACGAATTTAAGAACATCCTCGTTTTATCGAAATGATAGCACGCTACATTATTAGAAATGGACTTATGTTGTAACATTTGTCAATTGTCTTGTTTAATTTCATCGTAATTACATGTTGAATGTATTACAGATTAAACTCTACTCATGTAAACTTTAAGCTCGTGTTTGGTACATATTAAATTTTCACTTTCATTTTTCTACTCATTTTTAACCACACATTCTTCAATAAAATAATATTTTCCATCACATCAATAACTTTTCATTCTTTTTCAAACACACATTTTCTATCAATTTACTATTCCAGAATACATTCTTCCAAAATAATGTGGGTCAAACACACCCTAAATATGGAAGTGACGCTCACTTGTTTACCAGAGTTTTCTATAATGAAATGAAAAATGACTCGTCCTAATATCCTTTATGTAAAATGGAACTAATGGGATGAACTCGATGGATGTACGAATGGCTAAACTATACTATTATAACATTAAAAATTTGCCTTGAAGGCTACCGCCCCAAACCATATTGACCTTACTATAAATAGATGTACAGAGTAAATAAAAGTAAGCTCCTATTTAGAGTGAATTAAAAACAATTTTTTTTTTTAGTGAATTTTGATAAAAGATGATGAAATGTATGGTTGAAAAATTGTGAATTTCACAAAATGTATGATAAAATTAATTGTTAATTTTAACTTAAATTTTAAATTAAGTTTTTGATCCACACCAAACAGGGGCTAAGCTATATAATTAGATTTCAAAAATTTACAATATAGTGCCTTAATTTAGCTCTTGTTAGGCCTCCATTTTAATGAAATTTTTGAAAAAAAAAAATGTATTTTGGAATATTAATATTTGGAAGAATGTATGGTTAAAAAAGAAAGAAAAAATTTTGATTTACGTGCAATATTATTTTATTGGAGAATATGTGATTGAGAAAATGAGAAAGAAAAATGTATTAAAATTTTAATGGGGGCCAAACAGGGATTTAAATACATTTCTAGTTTTGAACATAGGAAAATAACTTTTAGAGCATGTTTGAACCCCATTTTTTCCATGGAATGCATTTTGAAATAATATTTTGATGGTTCGATTAAAAAATAAGGAAAAATTTTAGATTTGTGCATAATATTTTTTGAATAAAGAATGTGTGATTAAAAATAAAAGAAAGAAAAATATATTTTAAAAATAACATGGACCAAACAAGGGAATAATAATTTTTAATTTCACGCCAAATATTCACCAACTACCCACAGACTTTTGTATGACTTTTCTCTGTTTCTCACCTTAAAGAAAGTCTCCACATATACATTAAAATCCCATGTCTTCTCCTATAGTACTGGCATTTAATCCATCCAAATTTTCCTGCTCTGTTCCCTCTCTCTGCTCCCATCTCCAAGTTTCCGCCATTTTCTGCAAAGATTTTCTTGCCCTTCTTGATTTTCAAGTACAGATCTTTTCAATGTTGGATTACTTTATTTTGTAATCTTGAAATGAGACAGCTTTGTTTTTACCAATATTCATTCTACATGTTCATGTGCACCGTGTTTAAGATCTCAAGAAACTGATCTTTTATTTGTTTGTGAAATAGTCCCAATGGATCTGGTGAGCCAAAAGTTTTACGCCCATGAATCAGAAGCTGTGTCTCCTATCAGAAGCCCACCAACATCAATTTTTGGCTCATCTTTGCATCATTCACACACTGGATTTCCTATTATTGCAGTTGCCATTATTGGCATTTTAGCCACAGCTTTCTTGCTAGTGAGCTACTACATCTTTGTGATCAAATGCTGCTTGAATTGGCATCGTATTGATCTGCTTGCCCGGTTTTCGTTCTCCAGGAGAAGGCGTGTTGAAGACCCTATAATGGTTTATTCGCCCGCGGCTGAAAACCGCGGTCTAGACGAGTCTGCAATCAGATCAATCCCAACATTTCAATACAAAAAAGGCGCTGAAAAACAAGAACTTGCAGAAAAAGGTTCTTGCGAATGCGCGGTTTGCTTGAATGAATTTCAAGAAGACGAAAAGTTAAGAGGAATTCCAAACTGTGGCCATGTTTTCCATATTGATTGCATAGATGTTTGGCTTCAGAACAATGCTAATTGCCCTTTATGTAGAACAAGCATTTCAGCCACCAGGCCTAACATAAGGTTCCCATTAGATCAAATTCTTGGCTCAAGCACTTCCCCTCAAGATCCAAATCCCAATACCGAAAACTTCACCGGGAGAGATGAAGATTATGTAGTGATTGAAATCTCAGAACGCGATTCCAACATCAATCCATCGTTGCTCAGTGTTGAGGAAAGATCGAATTCGAGTGAATTATCGTCATGGGTCAGCCCTTCACCGAGCAAGTTACTAGAACAAAAAGTATCACGAAGAAAGGCGAAAATATTCAGCCATATTTCAAGCATGGGAGATGAGTGCATTGACAGTAGGCAGAAAGATGACCAATTTGCAGTTCAAGCCATGAAGAGGAGATCTTTCTCTATGGATTCAGCAGCTGATAGGCAGCTATATTTAGCTGTTCAAGAAATAATTCAACAAAACAAGCAAGCGTTTGACGTGTCTCCCAGTGAAGGTTGCAGTAACAAAGTCAGATCATTCTTTTCTTTTGGGCAAGGAAGGGGTTCAAGAAGTGCAGTTCAACCAGTTTCATTGGAACCATAAGGCCATATCTTTTACTCAATTTTAGAATTACTACTATTTTTTAGTATAGAAATATATATTAATATAGAGATTATAGGCTTGTTAGATTTATCTTGAGGCTATAAAATTATTGTCTTATGGAATAGAAATTTCAGTTTGCTATTCGAATTTGATTTTTGGATTATTCATTTCATGACATTAGAGGGATGGACATGGACCACAAATCTAAATTTGACTTGAAGCCATGATTATGTGCATCATTACTCTTAACAGCTTTTTGCCCTTTTTTTGCCTTCCTTTTTCGTTGTTTTTGAATCTTATCATAATTGAATCCAATAATTACACCTGTTCTGTTTGTCCTAATAGTGGAGTGGGAATCCAGTAGCAAGAATGGAAACAATTAAATGAAGGGTTCTTCTATTTTTTTTTTCTTTTCCATCTGTACTTAATAATTTAGTTGTCTTTTATCTACCAATAAATCTAGTGACAAGAAGAACAGAACATTAGGTAAAGCTTCTTAATGTAGTCGATCCCAATTGAAATAAGATTTAATTTGTTATCATCGTCTTAATTGTTGTGGGAGTGGGGATGGGGTGGTTGTGGTGGCGGCGGCGGCGGCTTCCCCTTCCATTGAAATAGGGGGATGATGGAAAAGAATCCCCCTAATACTATATTCTAATCTTACAATGACAGATCTGAACTTTCTTTTGTAAATATTGGTCTCTAATGCTAAATATTGTTGTAGGTTTACAAAGTTTCCAGCCTGGAAAATTATTCATTCACCTACTTTCATCTTAAATTAGGTGTTACCAAACTCTAACCTAAATTTTAAGGCCCATTTTTCCTTCGTTATCTAGCTAACTGAAATAGAAAACTCAGGGCATGTCTGGAATAGTTTATTGGACTAAAAAAAGTCACTTATTATTGTTGAAATACTATATATAAAAGTTTAAACAGTTAGATATTATTAATCTATCGGACTAAATATTTCGTGAATGTTTTCCATTGGACAAATCATTACTTGCATTATATAAGAAACATAAACCATTTCTCGAAACCCTCGTGATCCTATAGCTCGTAAAGCATTTTACTTATTCATTCTTTTGTACTTCAATATTTACACAAGGTCGAGTGTCCAAGAAATACATGACACGAGAGTATATTTTGTACATTTTACTCAACCACACAAGAAAGATTTTTAAGTGCTTGAGAAGCCACTGAAGACAGTGATGGATTGCTGTTTAGAAACAAATCAATGCTATGCTTAACGTGTAAATTAGGGAATTCATTGAATGACCAGAATGGTAAATGGGATTGTCAGTGGATATAATTTAAGTACTTCTTTCTTCCAGAAAAATTGTTTGAGTGAGTATGACATGATAGGACCATGGTGAATTGTTTGTCAATTTGGTCAAGATCTCTCTATTAGACTGGTCCTAGTCTAGCAAAAGAATTGGGAAAAATCCTGAAAAACTGCCTAGTTTTTGTAAAAAGAAAAACACATACGTGTGTTCATTGAAACAATCATTCGATATAAAGGGAAATATATATGACTAAAATTTTGAACCATTCATACTAGGTTTCACCTTACGATCTTTACCCTAAATTACCTATCAATTTTTATTTTTTTTTCCCTCTAAACTCTCAATTCTGAATTAAAGAAATCAACTCCCATTGCAAGCTTCAACATAAAAGGAAAATTTCACCATAAGTCTCCAACCTTTTTCTCCAGTAGTAATTGGTCCAATACTTTTAAAAAAGAACAAATTCATTAACCTTGATTTTTGCACGAGTGACCTGGTCAACATATCTCAACTTTAATCACGTCAACGTAGATAAGCTCATGCACACTTGGACAAACCGTTAGAAATACTTGATCTTCTCCAAAGGTGGGAGAGGTGGCCGCATGTACTCTAGTGATGATTCGGAATGTGGTGCGAATAGCCAAAAATACTTGAGGGAGTTTGTCCACTCATACTCCTTTGAGGCATTAAGTTTCTTTTTTAGGGTATACCTGATAATTTTGTTGACGCTTCAACTTGGCCATTTACTTGATAATTAGGTAGGCCCTGATCTTTAAGAAAGACTATGATTGATTGTATCCATAATAGGATGCATTCAACCTACATCACTTCCTCTCCTTTGGATATAGATAGTCTGGACAGGTGTTCAATTGGCACTATCTTAAGCAACTTGAAATCTTTTCTGCTAGCCACTTAATAGTGTATCGGCATGGGCATTCTCGAGTCGTGGATTCACGCCAACTCAAACTTTTTAAAAGATAGGAAAAAATCCATAATTATTTGAAGTATGCCGCCATATTCTTACCTCTTTTAATTAAGTTCCTATTGACCTAGCTCACGACTAGCTGAATGTTGTTATTTATAAGTAGCATCTTCACGTACATCTCTCTAGCCAATCTAATGCCAGCTAGGAGGTTCTCGTATTCCATAAAATTGTTGCAGGCTTCAAATTCAAACATCACCGCACAATTAAACTTATAGCCTTTTGAAATCACTAAGACCACTCTTGCTCTAGAACCCATCCCTTCAGAGAGCTATAAACAAAGAGGGTCCAAGTTGGGCACTTAACGGCTTTCATTGTCTCCTTTATTTCAGGGACAGTGGTAAATTTTGCTACAAGATTTGTAAGGGCTTTCCTTGATGTAGGTTCTTAACTTGAAGGCAATGTGAAACTGACTTATCTCTATAGTCCACTTCATCAACCTCTTGAAGCATTGGCTTCTAGAACACATGTTTAAGTGGAAAGTTTGTTAGTACATGTATGCTATGGACCTAGAAGTATGACCTCAAATTTCTAGAAGTAGTGACAAGGTAGAGGGTGAGGTTTTCTTGTAGTAGGATTTTGCTTACATAATAGATAGGCAGCTGATGATTGATTACTTCTTTCACAAGAACTGAGCTAATGGCCTTTTCAAATACGGCCAAAAGTAGTAATAGGAGCTTATCAACTTTTGGTTTGTATAGGAGAAGATCTTGATATAAGTGTTCTTCAACTCCTAAAAGGTTTCTTCACAATCCTCTATCCATTGGAACTTTTTTCCTCATTTGAAAATTTTAGCTTAAGGCTGTCACCCGCCCGATGAGGCTCTACACTTCTTTTAGCTTTTGAGGGGACCTCATCTCTATTAGGTCCCTGAACTTTTTAGGGTTGACCTCAATGCCTTAATAGTTAACCATATATCATATGAGCTTTTTGGAGGTGACATCGAAGGCTCATTTAAAGGGGGTTCAACCTCATCATATACCTCCTTAATATTTGGAAAGTAGCATCTAACTGCTTAACATGGTCTTTTGTCTTGAGGCTCTTTACAAGCATGTCATCTACATATACCTTTATGGTTTTGCCAATGAGATCAGCAAACATTTTGTTAACGAGCCTCTTATAGGTGGCTTCGATATTTTTCAGCCCGAATATCATTACCATGTAGCTGTAAAGCCTCTATCGATTATGAACAAAGTGTTTTCCTCATCCGTGAGGTGCATCGAGCTCGGCAACTTTTGTCCCGTGGTGGTATCCACAAGTTGATCTATCCTTTATTGAAGAAAGTTGTCATTTGGATAAGCTTGTTTGGGGCAGAAGAAATCAATGCATACTTTCCACTTGCCAATATGATTCTTCACAAGGACTAGATTGGATATTTACCTCGGATATAGGGCATTTCTAATGAAGCCATTGGTTGGCATATTTTCAACCTCCTCCTTTAGACCCCATACCTTTCTAGGTTGAGGACTCTCTGCTTTTGTCTATGTGTGGCAAACTTAGAGTTAGTTTTAAGGTGGTGACAACTCACTTTTGGGTCAATGCCAACCATATCTTCATGTTTTCATGCAAAGGTATCTAATTCTTATGTAAGAAGCCCTTAAGCTTCTCATTTACCTCTTGTGGTAGATCATTTTCCCACTTGCAATGAGTTGGTGTTAAGTAATATCATGTTAACATCACTAGACTTGCCTTTCTTAGCAAATTAAAGTAGCATTTCATTGCACCCATCTAGTCATCCCTAACCATTGCAATCCCATTTTCTATAGGAAATTTCATACATAGGTGATGAACAGAGGTGATGGCCCATAATTCTTTCAGGTTGGGTCTTCCCAATACTCCTTGATAGATCGACCTATTGTCCACTGCGAGGAACCCTGTGTAATGGAAAGCCAATTAAGAAGGCTATCCCATCTCTACGGTAAGTACAAATTTTTCCTTTGGGATGATGTTATCACTAGTGAATCCATATAGTGAGAAAGTGATGGGTCTCAGCTCATGATCCATTAGCATCTTATCATAAATGGACTCGAAAAGAATGTTAGTAGAGCTTTCATCATCTACAAGCATGTGCTTAAAGCCATTACGTGTTATGATCGCCCTTACAACTAGGGCATCGCAATGGGGTTATATAGCCCAACCGCTTCTTCTTGAGTAAATGTGATGGGCTCATCTGCTCTCACTCCATGGGGTAGTTGGTAAATACATTACAAGTCATTGGGGGATCATTTTCCTCTCTTGTATAATTTATTTGTGCATTCTTTGAATCTCCTCCAACATAAACACTTCCAAAGATGCGTCAACTTCATAAATTGGTGCATTATCCACATCCACCTAGGGATATTTTCTTTACCTTTGCCCATTTTTGGACCTTTTTCCATCCTCATCCCTCCTATGATGAGGAGAATCTTTTCTAGAAGGCCACTCATTTCTTCTCACCTTGGCAAAAAAGTATAACTTGGGGATTGATAGGAATGTAAAATGCATATTTTCTTTCTCCTTATTTTATGTGCTCGTATGATTATGTTGTGTCAAAATGTACTCATTACGTTCATATTTTTATTTAGGTGGCAATTCTATGGATATGGCATAATTTGAAAGAAATAAGCGAACAAATGCCAAAAGTATAGGAAATGAAAGTTCGGAGACTGAAATGCAAATACTCAAAGGATATGTGGAACCTCACAATGATGATTTGAGAGTGTTGGAGGTCAATTGGATGAAAAAGGACGTCAAAGGAATGAAATATCATCAAAGTAGGATCACACATCAATTTCCAATCGAAAAGTTATGCATCGGATTTTCAGTTTCAGATTGAGACCCATTTCTGACATGGAAAAAAATTGAATTGATAGATGATATCTGAAGTACAGTTGTAGCCCTTTGAGTTATCTTTCCAACATATCTTGAATAGACTCAATCGGATATCGGGAGAAAAGATATGACAAAAATACTGAAAGCTATTTAGTGGAAGATTTTAAAATCATGCGATCACATGGCTTTAATTCCATGCGGCCGTAAAAAGAGTTTCAGAGAATTCCACCGCAAAAAGAGCTTAAGAGAACTTCAGTGCCATTTTCAATTGTTCTATGCGATTGTAAGCCTCTAAACCATGCGGCTGCATGGCTAATTCCCGACACGAAATTTCTAGTTTTCGAATTTAAGTTAACTACCTATGGAAACAACTATAAATACGTGATTTACAACCCTAGAATGGAGAGAAAGCCTCCCATCTTCATTCTTTATTATTTTAATCTTAGAATCATGAACTTTAACTAAAATTTTACACTTGGTCGAAGGAGATTGAAGCCTCGGAACCACAATTGTGAGATCTAAATGATTTTTCATAATTTAATTCATGTTTTTGATATTGAATATTTTTTTGTACTTATTTCCATGATTGGTATGTTTAGTTGCTAGGAGGCCTACTATTTTGTTATTCGTTACAATCTACCGCTCCGTTAAATATCAAATCCGTAATTGTTTGATTCCTTTAAGTTGTGAAGCACCTTGGGTTTGATAATTTGTTGTTCTGGTGATTGTTGAATCTTAGGAAAAATGTTCAACTAAATCAAATGCAACCGCTTGTTCTTGTGTTGTTTAGCTTCATCGATCTTTCTAATTCGTAATGNTATTTAATTCATCGATTTTTCTATTGTGTAAAGCTGTTATTAAATTGAATATTGAGCGCTGGTATGAGATTATTTAATAATTAGGGTTAACTAGAATACTGATTTCTAACTAACTAAAATTAAGGAGAGACGGAAAAATTATTACAATAGTAAATATTCGAAATATGAATTGAATTATCCTTCCATCTGTGATCAATTGTGGATTTCCAACGGTGGATGTGGACTTAGACCGAGGTTAGTCTTTTAATTATTTTCGTCAATTTAGTTTTCATTGTTATTAATTGCGTCATTTACAATTGTTTGCATATAAAAAACTCTCAATCATTGTACGAAGCATAAAATATTGAATTACGTACTTTTCGTGGGATCGACCCTTACTTCAACTACTACATTAATTCTAAAATTAATGTATTACTTTTGGGTGCCTGCGACAGTACACATCAAGTTTTGGCGCCGTTACCAGGGAGTGGTGCTAATTTATTTTTGAGCTTCTTTGGTTGTTTATTTTATTTTTGAAAAAAAAAAAAAAAAAACTTTTAATTTTTTTTTTTTTTTATT
>CAIGRQ010198460.1:0-14344 GCA_903798375.1 Fraxinus sp. D2006-0159 | reverse complement strand
AGGTTGAGGAAACTCTCCAGTGGATGGAAAAAAATAATGGGCAAAGTCAAAAAGGGCATCCTCATAAGTGCGGCAGGTGCGGCGCAAGGCATACTCGTCAATTTTGTACAAGTCAGAGTCCTCTACATAACAATTCAACGGATGTGTAATCTGTATATCATTGATTGTAATTTGTATGTTGCATAATTATTGTTGTTGTTAAATATTCAATTAAGGGACCTTGGATGCAATTTATAAAGGGATTTATTGAAATGAAAGTCAAAATCTAAGAACCAAATTGTACAAAATCATAATTAAGTTTTACAATATTTACAATTATTATGGATCACATTCAAATTCATACAAATCGCACGCTAATTTATTCCTTCAATGATTGGTTGATTCTATCAACCTTATATCTTATACTTAAAAACTCAATTTACTTTATTGTAAAAATGTTGCAACTACCCTAACAATTGAATAATAATGTGTTAGTTCGGTACCGTGCAGCTAAAAACTAAGTTTATAAGTTTAAAAAATTATAAATACTTACGATCTCGACTATCTCGCCGTCATCATGTCCTGCACAATTGCGAGTAGGTCATTCACAAGCACACCTACACGGGCAGCCATCAAGGAAACGATCACAGTCATCGACTCCAAATTAAACTCGAGTTGGCTTGTCCTGCACAATTGCGAGTATGTCATTCACAAGCACACCTACTCGGGCAGCCATCAAGGAAACGATCACAGTCATCGACTCCAAATTAAACTCGAGTTGGCCTTATGTCAAACATGAAGGGTCGGAGTTGTACACATATATGTGAAATCAATAACGACGATCTCTACGACAATGCAGTGATGATTCGCGATCACTGGAATATATATATGCGTACAACCCTCCCATGGTTTTCCCCCGGCACTCGGCCACATCCCTATGACCTACTAGAATATATATTCGGGCAACCTATACTCATTACCCATAAATTGAAGTGACTGATACTCAATGGTAACGACACGTATGAACTCAGTGCTTAATAAATCCATAATCAAGTTGATATGCTATATCAGAAAACACAAATAAAAAATCGTTCATTTAACAAAAAAATTATGTATACATAATAAATAACAATATAAATATTTCACTTACATCGCTGACGAGCCAAGTTCCCAAAGTGGTGATGTCATGAAACCATTTATAAGCTTTCAAGATCGTCCTTCCACTTACCATGCGGCTAGCTCTGAAAAAAGAAATAGAAAAAATATTAAAAGAAACATAGATGAATTAGCATAGCATACTTCACAGAAATTATAAAATACTTACCCGGCATAATTCTTCTTCACTCCGTCTCGAATGCTTTCCATTGGCATGGTCCACCTCCCAGAAGAGATTGGGGTACGTCCTGTCGACGAACGTCCTCCTCTTTGCCGCAGTCGTGAAGGGAGATACGATGTACTGTGATAGCAATCTTGACTTCCTGCTGACCACCTGCTCTGACACGTCAACAACACGTCTCTTACCCTTTGTCACGACGGCGTTCTCCATCCTCTATCATCAAGGCTATCCCTTCACCTCGGGCACCCCTCTGCCTTGAGAACCTCCCTTCCACATCATCGGGACCATTCCCTTCGCCAAAAACACAGCATCAGGCCACAATAGTTAGTGACCCAGATCTCCATCACCCTCTTCGTCCCCCATCTATCACCCTTTTCGTCGTCCCCATCTATCATCCCCTCGTATTCCTGCTATATCGCCTCGGAGAACTACGACCTCCTCCTCAAGGTCTGATATATGGCTACGTAGCACTACAATATCTTGACGTAAATTTGATATCTTGTCACTCATCTCTCATTACATCGTCCCTACTTCCCATCGTAGCACGCACACCTCATCCATCATCTCCGCCATAAATCCAGTCAGAAGGACATATACATCACTGTGTGTAGGAGATCTCCGCCATAAATCCAGTCAGAATGTAAAATGCTATATTTTTCATCCATATATCATATATTTTTGTGATTAATTAATACCTAAATGTACTCAGTATTCTTATAGTTTGATTTATGTTGCAATTGGATGAATATACTCGAATTTAGAAAAAACAAGCGAAAAAGACTAAAATGGAAGAAATATAAAGTTCGGGGGCTGAAATGCAAATACTCAAAAGTTATGTCCAACCTCGTGATGAAGATTTGAGAGTGTTAGGTATCAATTGGATGAGGAAAGAAGATAAATGGATGAGATATAGTCAAAGTACTATCACATATCAACTCCATATCGAAAGAGTTATGCTTTAGATTTTCAGTCTGAGTTTGAGACCCATTATTGGCCTAGGAAACGTTCACACTGGCTGGACGATTTGTAACCTTTGAGTTAGCTTTCCAACCTATCTTGAATCTCTTCAATCGAATATTGGGAGATAAAGATATGATCAAAATACTGAATGCTGTCTGGTAAAAGTAGTTAAAGCAATGCAGTCGCATAGCTTTAAAGCAATGCACTCGCGAAAGGTGCTACAGGGAATTCAAAGGCTGAACAAAACTCTTCTTTCTGATCGCATACATTTGTCTATGCGGTCGCATAGTATACTTTCGAGGCATAAATTTTGGTTTCCGAATTTGACTCAAACACTTATGGAAATATAGTTCAAAATGCTTTTTAAACCTTAAAACTGTATAGAAAAGATACACATGCCCCCACACCCTTTTCTCTCTTATTGTGTATTAGAATTCTCATGAGTAGCTAAATTCTTGTACTTGGTCGAAGAAAACTGAAGCCTCAGAACCAATCCAACTGTGAGATCTCAAATATTTTCATTGTTTAATTTATGTTTTGAATATTGAAAGTTCTTCTGCACTTATTTTCATGATTGTTGCGTTTAATTGCTAAGAGGCCTACTAGTTTATTATTTGTTGCAATCTATCACTAAGTTAAATATCAAATTCGTAATTGTTCGATCACTTTAATGTATGAAGCAACTAGGATTTAATGATTTGCTGCGTTAGAAATTATTAAATTTTGGGAAGAACGTTTGACTAGATTAAATACAACTGCTTGTGATTGTGTTATTTAGTTTCATCGATTTCTCTAATAATTAAGGCGGTTACTTGATTAAATCCATAGCGTTTGTCTTGGGTTGTTTAGTAATTAGGGTTAATTGGATTGCTTGTTTTCTAATTAACTACAATTAAGGAGAATTAGGAAAATAAATCCAACGGTGAATAATCAAACTGAGAATTAATATATATTTGTATCTATGATCAGTTGAGAAATTCCAATAGTGGATGTAGACTTAGACCAATGTTCGTTCTTTTCGTTACTTTCGTTATTTAATTTGAGCTATTCATTAATTGATTTATTTAAAGTTGTTCGTGTACAGTCAAAACCCCTCCAATCATCGTTTACATAGCATAAAATTAGATTAATCACTCTTCTTGGAATCGACCCTTGTTTCCACTACTATATTTGTTTTTAGAAGTTAAAGTTTTATTTTTGGGTGCCTGCGACAGCACACCAAATTTTGGCGTCGTTACCGAGGAGTGATTTAGTTTATTTTTGTACTTCTTATTTTTTTTTATTTCATTCAAAAAAAATAATTATAATAATTTCTTTAGTTTTCGATAACTGCGTTTATTATAGGATTTTTGTTAGTTTTATTATTCTAGCTTTTTTTCCTAAGTGTTTTTTTTTTCATTTTCTTAGAGATTCTTTGATTGTTTATGCCTGCAACTCGATTTTCTAATCAATGTGATTTACAGTACGATCAAGAAATAGAGAGAACTTTGTGCAGGTTAAGGATTGACATTAGGCTGAATTTCGAAGAGAACAATCTCGATCTTGATTTCCTATTTGCTAGCAATTCTGATTCGAAGGGGAAGGATGTCATGGCTGGAAATCGAACTTTGAAAGAGCTTGTAGTCCCCAAGTTGAATCAACAACCATTATGCATAACGTTCCCTACTTTAGATACTACTACTACATTTGAACTAAAATCTGGACTAATACATCTCTTGCCCACTTTTTATGATCTTATAGGTGAAGATCCTCATAAGCATCTAAAAAAGTTTCTTGTGGTTTGTATGAGCATGAAATCCACAGGAGTGACTGAATAACAGATTAAATTAAGAGTCTTTTCGTTTTCTTTGAAGGATTCGGCTAAGGATTAACTCTATTATGTACCCTCTGGAAGTATTACCACATGGGATGAGATACATATTTTATTTTTTTAGAGAAATATTTTCTAGCTTCAAGGGCAGCCAACATTCGAAAAGAAATATGTGGTGTAAGATAAGACAACAGAGAATCCCTACATGCATACTGGAAGCATTTCAAGAAATTATGTACAAGTTGCCCCCATAATCAAACTAGTGAGCAACTTCTCATCAAATATTTCTATGAAGGCCTTCCACCTACTGAATATGATTGATGCAGCTAGTGGAGAAATTCTGGTAGATAAAACTGCCGATGGCACAAGGAGCTTAATTGCGAACATGGTAGCCAACTCTCAACAATTTGACACTATACTTGACCTTCCTTCTAAACATATTAATGAGGTAAATATCTCATCCATAGAATAACAAATTGCAAGTCTAACTTATCTTGCTCTCAAATAGCTGTAGGTAAGATGCAGGCAGCAAAGGCTTGTGGGGTTTGTTCAGTAGTGGGACTTCCAACCGACATGTGTCCAACTCTTCAAGATGAACCCATCGAACAAGTTAATGCAGTAGGTGGTATTTATGGACAACCTCAAATGAATTATGATCCCTATTCGAACACGTATGATCAGTGATGGAGGTATCATCCTAATCTTAGCTATGAGAATCCATAAGTAAATCAACCCGCAACTTAAAATCGCCCAAGTCTCCAGTAATATAGATAGCCGTACTCTCCTAGACAACAATTGAGCCAAACTTTCAATTTAGGTATGTCGTTAGAAGATATTATTAAATCCCTTGCCACTAACACTTTTCAATTTCAACAAGAGACAAAACAATTCCAATAAGAGGCCAGGGCCTGTATTCAAAATTTGGACAATCAAATGGATCAGATGGCAACTGCAATTAGTCTGCTAGAAGTGTAAAGTTCGGGGAAAGTATCCTCTCAAACAATGGTGAATCCAAGAGAAAGTGCAAGCGCAATCACCTTGAGAAGCGTTAAAGAGGTTGAGATTTCGGTAAAGACAGCCCTTACATCATCGGAGCAAGAAAAAGAAAAAAATGTCGCTGCAGACACGATTGTTCCCAATGATAATGATGTACAAAAACGTAAGGTTCCACCTCTTTTTGATTATAAACAAGTGCCCCTTTTTCCTCAAACTTTAACATAATCTAGGAAATATGAATAAAATCAAGATCTATATGAAACTTTTCATAGATGCGAGGTAAATATTCCACTATTAGATGCTATTAAACAAATACCTCGTTATATTAAATTTTTGAAAGAATTGTGCACGAGTGCAAAGACCCAGGTATGTTTACTATCCCTTGTACGATAGGTGATACTAGATTCGAGAAGGCCATGTTAAATTTAGGAGCTTCTATTCATGTCATGCCATTTTCTATATATGCTTCGTTGAAACATGGACCTTTGAATGAAACTGGTGTTGTGATTCAAATGGCCGATGTTCTAATACCTAATCTAAAGGTGTAGTTGAGGATGTTCTTGTGCAAGTTAATGATTTAGTTTTTTTCTCTGATTTCTATGTGCTTGATATGAAAAATAGTGATCAAACTACTCCTATTTTGTTAGGAAGACCATTTTTAAAGACATCCAAAACTAAGATAGATGTTCATTGTGGACACTTACTATGGAATTTGATGTTGAAATTATTAAATTTAATATTTATGATGCCATGAAATATCCTGAAAATGATAATCCTGTTTATTCTATTGATTTGATTGATAATTTAGCACATGAAGTTTTTGAACTTAATGGAAAAGATGGAATGGAAGTTGCCATTAGTAAGCACATTGAGAAAGAGAATAAGGAAGTGACCATGAATAATGTCTTCCAGGAAACCATTGCAGTATTGGATAATTTTCCAAAGTTATAGTAGTTAGGTAACATTTCTTCTTTTTGCATTACCAGTTTCTAATGAGAGACCTTTACCATCTGTGTTGCAGGCTCATGGTGTAGTTGAAATTCAAAGCTTAGCAACTTTCAAAGTGTTCAAGGTGAATAGCCATAGACTTACACCTTTCTATGAAGGTTTCCAAGTGGAGAACGTGATAACTTTGGACCTTGAGGATCCAATTGATGCCGGTTGAAGAAGGAAGCAACAAGTCGAGCCAATGACAATAAAAAAAGGTGCTGCTTTGGGAGGCAACCCAATGGGAGTTCGTTCCTTTATCTTTTTATTTTTGCATTCATATTATGGTTATTTTTGTCATTTTCTTTGCATTTCACCTTACATTGAGAACAATGTAAGTTTTAAGTGTGGATGAGGGGATTTAGATTTAGGTTGTGTATGAGTTGTTTTCATATTAATGTAGGTCTGAATTTTGAAAAAAAAAAAGAATAAAAATAAAATTTCGAAAAAAATTTGGTGGGTTTTAAATATTTTTGGTTGTGTATGCTATTTGTTAGATTCAATTAAACTTTTGAAAAACTCATAANTGTATGAGTTGTTTTCATATTAATGTAGGTCTGAATTTTGAAAAAAAAAAAGAATAAAAATAAAATTTCGAAAAAAATTTGGTGGGTTTTAAATATTTTTGGTTGTGTATGCTATTTGTTAGATTCAATTAAACTTTTGAAAAACTCATAACATGATTGAATAAGTAATCTCCGAACTTAGAGTTAATTAGTCTAGTTTTCTTTGAGAATGGTAGTAACTAAAGTTTGTAGACAAAAGTTGGTGAGATTTTGAGCCTTTAGACTGACATATCCATGTCAGTCTCACTATTTTCTTTCATGAATGATATTCTTCAATAGATTGGCTTCTCTAGAACTTACTTTAATTCTCTTCAAAGCCATATTGATACACACATGCATAAACATGATTAAAGCCATCTTTATTATATAAGTTAGCTACTTAAGCCAAATAGCCTACCTTGTAATTATTTTTTTCTTTTTTTAAACCTATTTGAGCTTGATTGCCTTTTTGTTTTTGTAAACCCACGTTACAAGATTTAACCCGGGAAAATAATGTCTTTACCCACGCTATAGAGCTAGAAGAGTATTGTTCATCATTATGATATGTATGGGTGCGCAAGAAATAAGTGCTGGGGGGTGTATGGAGTTATGGCAGGGTTATGACTGGTGAGTAAAATATGATTTTCATTTTCAATTCACAAGTTCCATTGTTGCTCTAATAAAAAAATTTTAGAAGAAAAAAAAGAGATGGTTGGAAAAAAAAAGAAGAAAAAAATGTGATGGAGGAAATGACTTCAATGTTACAAACTTGTCCATAATTAATTCCTCCCAAAATGCTAAGAAAGGGATTTATTTATGTGGGATAGATGCAAATTGAGGGAACTGCTGAATGGAGTGGTGTGTTTTACATGTCTTATATATTTGAGCTTGAGTTGATTCATGTTTGCTCTACTAGTTTCGATGGCTTTTAAGCTACATTCCACATATTTTCCACCTTGACCCTAAGCCCCGTTACAACCTTCAAAAAGTTCTCCTGATTTGTGTTATGCATGTAGTCTAATTGGTGGAGAATGAGAAGATATACAAGCATATGACAGATCGTATCCATTGGAATGAACTTGAGCAAAACACATACCCTTCAAACACATAGTCAATTGCTTATTTTCGTAAGGGTCTACGTTGTTTGGTTTACTCCATTTTCATATGAAATGCTTGCTAATTAATTATAAGTTGTGTGAGAATGTTCGTTCACAATATGTTATGTGTTTTAAAGAGTTTTTTTGTTCTATGTTTATGGCGTTACAACCTTGATGCTTTTGAGAAAACTAAAAATTGAGTTTTGCTCGAGGACGAACAAAATCTAAGTGTGGGAGAATTTGATAAGAATGTAAAATGCTATATTTTTCATCCCTTTATCCTTTGATTTTGTGATTAATTAATGGTTAAATGTACTCAGTATACTTATATTTTGATTTATGTTGTAATTAGATGAATATGGTGGAATTTAGAAGAAACAAGTGAAAAATGTCTAAAATGGAAGAAATACAAAGTTCGAGGACTGAAATGCAAATACTCAAAAGTTATGTCGAGCCTCACGATAAAGATTTGAGAGTGTTATGTATCAATTAGATGAGGAAAGAAGCCAAAGGGATGAAATATAGTCAAAGTACTATCACATATCAACTCCTAGTCAAAAACGTTATACTTCAGATTTTTAGTCTTAGTTTGAGAACCATTTTTGGCATAGGAAATGTTCGAACTGGAAAAATTATATTTCTGGACGATTTGTAATCCTTTGAGTTATCTTTCCAACACATCTTGAATCTTCTTAATCGGATATCGAGAGGAAACAATATGACCAAAATACTAAATGATCTTCGGTAGAAGTAGATAAAGCTATACGGTTGCATAGCTTTAAAACAATGCGGTTATGAATGGTGCTGTAGGGAATTCAAAGGCTGAACAAAACTCTTCTATACGACCATATGCAGTTGTCTATGTGATCACATAGTACACTTTTGAGGCAAAAATTTTAGTTTCCGAATATGACTCAAACACTTATGGAAACATATTTCAAAATGCTTTTTAAACCCTAAAATTGTGTAGAAAAGATAAACATGCCCCGATACCCTTTTCTCTCTTATTTTGTGCTAGAATTCTCATGAATAACTAAATTCTTGTACTTTGTCGAAGGAAGCTGAAACCTCAGAACCAATCCAACTGTGACATCTACATTATTTTCATTGTTTAATTCATGTTTTGAATATTGAATGTTCTTTTGCACTTATTTTCATGATTATTATGTTTAATTGCTGGAGGCCTACTAGTTTATTATTTTTTGCAATCTATCGCTAAGTTAAATATTAAATCTGTAATTGTTTGATCTCTTTAATTTATGTGAACAACTAGGATTTAATGATTTACTGCGTTAGAAATTATTAAATTTTGGGAAGAACGTTTGGCTTGCTTAAATACAACCGCTTGTGATTGTGTTATTTAGTTTCATCGATTTCTCTAATTTTTAAGGTGGTTACTAGATTAAATCCATAGTGCTTGTCTTGGGTTTTAGTAATTAGGATTAATTGGATCGCTTGTTTTCTAATTAACTACAATTAAGGAGAATTAGGAAAATAAATCCAACAGTGAATATTCAAAGTGAGAATTAATAAATCCAATGGTGCATCTATGATCAGTTTTGAAATCCGAATGGTGGATGGAGACTTAGACCAAAGTTTGTTCTTTTGATTACTTTCGTTATTTAATTTGAGCTATTCATTAATTGCTTTATTTAAAGTTGTTTGTGTATAATCAAAACCCCAATCATCGTTTATATAGCATAAAATTAGATTAATTAGCCATCGTGGGATTAAACTCTCTTCCATTACTATATTTGTTTTCAGAAGTTAATGTTTTATTTTTGGGTGCCTGCGACATCACACCATGCTTGGAATGAGGAGAAGGAGATCTCATCGGCGGATGTAATCCCATCTGTGACGGAGATGATCCCCACGACAACGGAGGTGATACACTGAGTGGAGATGATCCTCGATCAACTGGATCGCACTCCTACACAAATAACATTAAAAAATATTAACTTAGTCATACAAAACGATGATTAATACATTATATTCAATTCACATACCTGATCTCGATCCACGATGAATTCAGACATCGGTCGCGTGGAGTATGTGGAACGGCTAACTCACGCACAAAAACTCGATTCTCCTCCTTTGTTGACGTCGTCAACTCGGTTAGAATCTCAAGCTGACATATTGACATTTCAACTAGGTAATGATCATGTGATGAAATTCTGAAATGACATACAATATAAATCTACAATATGTAATACTCAGCTGAGGGTCGTCGATGAAGGCTGATAATTGTTTGCCGAACGGACATCCGTATGCTTGGCAACGTGTCTCTCCTCGCCTCACAAATCAAGTACCTAAGAGGGAGACCATCTCATATGCCCAGATCTGTAATACATACACTTATTATATATAAATTTAGTGTAAAAAATTTTGACGTTGATTATGTTAAACTGTTAAGAGCAATCTATATGTATCATATTTACACATAGACCTCTTGGGCTTTGAGTGTGATCTGATGAAGACGTGTACGGTGTACTCAAAACATCTCCGGCCCCACAAATAATTGTTGAATGCATCGATGTCATCAACAAATTCCAAATAAAATATGTTGACATCATTCTTCTTTTGATGACACCTCATCACGCTATCAAGGATGTAGACCAGTCCAATCTTCAATCTATCCAACATCTGGTCGCGTTCCCTGATCATGCCCATCAAGTGGGATAGAAGCACTGTCTACTGTCCTTGAAAATACATCTCGTACAGCTTATTGCTTCACTCAGTGGCTACCTCGTCACCTGTAATCTTCAGTCCAATGATCATGGCAAACTCAAATATGGAGAAACTAACGATCTTGCCTCCGAGGTCGAAGTGGAGGGCATCGCTGTCCACTTGCCTTAGAAATCGACATAGTAGTGCATCAATGATTTGTCCAGAGTACTGCACCTCTCGCAACTGGTATGGGGGCCACAGGAAGGACTACCGTAGCACATCTCCGTGCTTATCGTCGAGCAATTCCAATACAAAAGTAAAACTATCAAAGCTATTGTTCCAAGTAGCATTTCCCGTCATCCGTCTCAACTCAACATCTAAATGATACTCTATCCTACAAAAATTCAAATGTTAGAATATTGAAAAAAAGATAATAAAATATCGCATAATCTAAGAAAAACAAGCAAATCGAATTGTAACTACCATACACAAGACATTGAAACTAATAAAAAAATAAATGATTTAATAAATTAAAGGAGAAGCACGAAAAATAGATTAAATAAAAATTAAAAATAATTAATTAAATTACATACAAATTAATGACCAAAAATAAAAATAAATGAAAAATAAATTAAAGGAAAAAAAATAAAGTAAGAATAGTAAAAAGAAATTTCAATTGGAAAAAAATACTATAATAAGAAGACAATAATTAAGGTATTTTTTAAATTATTACCAAAAAATAATAATACAAAATTAAATAAATAATATTAATATTATTTAATAAAAATTAACGATTTTTTTTAAAAAAAATAATATTTAACTAAAAAAATGTTAAATTTTAAAAAAAAAAAGAAGGAAAAAAAATAATTTGGTTAAAAAGAATATCCAATTTTTTAATTTATAAATTTAAAATTATTTACTTAATTTAAAAAATAATTAAATTTTCTTAATTTATTTAATTTAAAACTATTTATAAATTTTAGCAAAAATTTATAAATAACAAAAAATTATAAGTAATAAAGTAAATGAAATAAAAATTAAAGCGCAAAATAAAAAGGAAACGTTAAATAAATAATGAAAATATTATTTAAAAATGAAAATAACTAAATAATTAATAAAATGAAAAAAAAGGTTGGCTTAAGTCTTGGGCTGACCTAATAGTCGGATCCCAACTGTTTTTGCCGGAGATTGCCATTTCCGACAATCTCCAACCAAAAAAACCCATGTTTTAACTCTAAAACATGTCCAAAAAGAGTCTACTCAAGCATATAACTAAATGATCAACAAATAGGCTAAATAAATGTCAAAATTAAACAATCATCTACACTTTATATGAAAAATACATTTCATTGTCACCAAAACTAACCTTGTTGATATGCCGGTGATTGGGTTCTCGTCGGCGCCGATAAGTGGACGTGGTGGTTGGTGTTGGTTGGCTGTTTCGATTGGATTGACCGTGAGAGAATTTTTTTCCTTTTCTCGAGAGTATTTTTGATATTTTGACTGTGAGAGTTCATTGGTGTGAGTTTCCTTTTGTTTTATCTTTTATTTTTTATTAGGTGGTGAAAGGTCATTATGGAAAGATGGTCCGGTCAACACGCCATCTTCCACTATTTCCTCTTTACTTCCACCTCCACCCCAAATCCACAACCATACAAGGAAAAATGGATGTAGTTTTTCTTCTTATGAACCCTCTATTGAAGTCGACGACTAAAGCATAAAGGTTGCAGTCACCATCGTCAATTTTGTTAAATTTTCAAGCTCAAACACGCTGTTGTTAACCAAAACCAATCAATTTTTAAACACAATCCAATCCCGTAACCCATAAATAGTCTACAACAGACCCATCTTTTTGAAAAGTCCTGAAGAGTTCATTTTTGTTCCTATTACTTTTATTTGTCGAAAATTGTCTCTGTTCTAAACAGCATAAAACACATTGAGGAAAGGCACTAAGGGATTCTAGTGGGATTTAGTGTAGGGGTGAAGAGAGTAGACGGTAGTTGGCATTTTCGATGGCGGTGGTGGGATTGGTGGTGGTGACTAGCCATGTCAACGAGTCAAGCCATGAGCCAAAACTTGAAGCTCGGACTTGGTTTTAGCCAAAAAGGTTCGAGATTTTTTTGGCTTGAGTCGAGCCGAGCAAAAGTTGGGCCAAAATTTTTTGGCTCGAGCCTTAGCGGGTTGAGCCGACTCGTTTTTTTCATGTTATCAGGGCCGGCTCGGACTTTTCCGGGCCGAGTCCGAGTCGACGAGCTTTTTTGACATTCCTAGTGGTGATAGACGACGGTTGAAGGTGGAGACTTGGATTGTGGATCTGGAAATTGGGGGAAAAACTGATTAGATGACGGGTGGGGTGGTGTGGAGTGGGTTGGAGTGTAGTATATACATGAAACATGAGAGAAAAAAAAAAACCTTAATTCTGATTTTTGAAATTAAAAGTTTTAAAAAGGGATGGATATATATATATAATGGATACAATAATACAATAATAACAATCCTTTTAATTAACATTTTAAGATTGAAATTGAAGCATATTAAATTCAAACAAGCAATGTGATCCGTCTGAATCTCAAACGAGAAATTGGTTTTCAAGACTTGTGTACTTCAATGAGCACTATCTTGTGGCATATTTGGGATAATCATATCTTCAACAAATATAAACTAATATAAAAGGGATTGAACTACCTTTTTTTTTTTTTTGAATAATGTTGACCTTTTTAAATTGAAAACCCAAGTCTTTATAGGCGGATAGGTTGAAAGACTTGCAATCTACAGAACATGATATTTGAATAGACGATAAGTCTAAATTTGGTTTCCAATGGCTTCTACCTACAAGCTAATATTGCTGCATGTTTTTAATCTACTCTCAAATAAAATGGAAAGGAAAAGAGAGGAAATCCAATGCACTAAAGAAAAGAAAAAGAATTAAATAAATTATTAAGCCAGCATGTTTAACAAAACTTTTCAATTTACAAGGAACTCTACACAATGTCTATCACGTTAGTTTATAGATGATAAAATCTATGTCTCTAAATATCAGTCTCCTATCAGGACGGGAACATGGTCCACGTCCCAAGTTCCTGAACTCACCCTGAATCTATTTATTTTATATGTTATATTATATCGTATATTTTTCTATTAAATAGTGTTAAAAAAATAAATTTTATTTTGGCTCATTGAATAAAAATAAATAAATAATTAAACATCATAGTTAATGAGGATATATTTATTCCTGTCTCAATGCACCTTCCAAAAATCTCGAACAAGGTAGGTATTATAGGGACAATTTTTCTGTAGTAAATCTTCACCTATATGGCACTAACTTTCTTACTTAGTCAGCCACCAATGAAACTCAAATTTTTTTTATTATGAAAGAAACAAACAATAAAAGAATACAGCAAATATAGGAATTCACTTCCCCAACTTTTATTACCACAATAAAAGACAACTCAAAAAATTGGCTATGGATCACAACAAGCATTCTTGCAACCGTGTCTCAAATATAGATTTGTATGATCGACACCCCCAACCATTAATACAAGATTTCAAATGTTTCCCACCAAGAAAAATATGGGACAGCAACCCTATTAAGAAATATAGGGTTATTTTGTTTTATTGTTTATTAAGGGTAAAATAATCTTTTTTAATTTTCTTTGTTTAGCCTATTTATAGCCTCTTTATATTTATGTTAAATTATCTTTTTGTACTCAATTTCATTATGCACAATCAATGAAACCCTAGCCTCCTCTTTTTCTTTATTTTCTTTTGGATGGTTTAACATGGTATCAGAGCAAAGTTTCATGGGACGAGGCTTAATCTCAAACATTGTTTCTACAATCTGATATTTCGTTTTCCTTTATTTTGCGATCCGATTTTCCTTATTTTTTTATTATGGCTACTAAAAGAGACGATTCGCTTCAGTCTGTGAGTGTATAGTTGGATTGAAAGAATTATTCGTGTTGACGTT